>JAEIHA010000344.1:7327500-7562500 GCA_018904595.1 Zaprionus indianus
CAGCATCAACAGTGCCATCGATCTAGCCCTGTTCGTCTGTCCGTTTGTCCGTATATTCATGTGTCCATGTGAATCTACACAACATCATTGAACACTGCACAATTATATATGACCAGTATAGACACAATCGTAGGAGTTATGAACCTGCAAGGGTATTTAAACTCAGGCAGCCTTTCTTCCTCTATTTCCTTAATGGTAATGCAAAAGGGGACACCCTTTAATATCTCTAAATATGTAAATTGCCGCCATTATCATTGTGTGCTGCGGGTTTCAAACTCATAAGTCATATTTCACTAGACATTCTGCTGCCTAATATGCCCCATTTGACCTCTCGCTTTGCTTGAAGCAAAGAGGCAGCAAAGGGCAACAGCAAAAAAAAAAAAAAAAAAAAAAACAGAAAAAAGTGCTGCAAATAAAACTTCAAATCGTTTTACGTGTTGACCAAAAAGTGTCAGAGTTGCTGGCTTGCTGGCTCGCTTTGCTCTCAGTGTGTGTGTGTGTCTCTCTCTCTCTCTCTGTGTGTGTGTGTTTACCCTAGGTGAGTGTCTGTGTGTGTGCGTGTGTGTCTTAACGCTTTTTTTCGCATTTTCCCAAATGAAAAATCACGTAGCCGACGTGTCGAGCATGTGGAGCGAACGCGTCGCTCACTTTTTCTCTCCCTCTCTCTCTCTATCCCTCTTAGTCTCTCTTTCTCCCCTGCTCACTTTGTGTGTATATGTGAAACTGTCATAAAAATGAGATAAACATCTTTTTAACAAAAAAAAAGAGTAAAACAACAGCAACAATCGCAAGAGAAACAAGAGCAACAGCAGCGCGTCAGTGGCAACACAACAGAGGCAGCTAGCCATAAGCAGCGTCTGGAGGCGCACAAGCGTGCTCAAGATTTACGGCTTGTTTGGGGCCGGGCTATAAAAATAGTTGAAAACAATTTACTTATGTAGCCGAAGCAGTGGCAGAGGCAGAGGCAGAGACAGAGGCAGTGGCAGCGACCGAGGCAGAGCTCAAGAGCTGCAAGCGCGCGTTTTATGCACGAAACATGCAAAAATTCAACAAATTAAATGAGCTACAATTCGTACAACAAATGCAACAGCAACTGCAGCAACAACAACCAGAGCAACTGCAGCAACAGCAGCCAGTGCAACTGTGCAACAACAAGTGCCACAAATATGTGGTCAAGAGTTCAATGCAGCAGGCAACTCCCGTAGAGTTTATCAAGCAATTGACGCAGTTCAACATTCGCGTGGGCGAATTGCCAAAATTTGATTACTTTATAAACACACGCACACACACACACACACACTCGCACACACACATAGGCAGGTGTCTGTGTGTGTGTGTGTGTGAAGCACAACCATTAAACTGCCATATACCGGAAGCAGAAGGCGGAACCGATTTTACAATTGCCCATCTTACTCGGACTGTTTCTTTGCGCCATAAAGCACATGACAGAACATACTCTACAGAGAGAGAGAGAGTATGTGTGCTATATAAATACTCTACACACACACACACACACACGCAAACATACTCTATAGAGTGCATGCCATATACAGGCATAGCATATACCATCCTAATGTGCTTACAGGGTGTCGTACAGTGCCCTCAGGCTTTGCTTTACTTTGCTCTCGCATTCTATCTTTTTTTTTTTCTTTTCTAATGCACATCCTCATCCTCTGCAAACCCCTTTTCCCCTCCTCCCCCTTACCACTTCTATTGCCGCACAGAACGTGGGAATTCAGCAGCGAGTTCAGCTAGCAAGTTCAGCTCTGGCTCTAGACTCGACTCGACTTAGTTTGAGTCTCTTCCCCATCATAATCGTAAATTACAATTCGCTCGTCGCTTTGAACTGGCCAAGATTTATCGCCAATGACATTAAGCCCAAGTTATTTATTTATTTATTGTTGTTCTCCTTTCCCTTCCCCCCTTTCTACCTCCCTTGATATTTGTTTTTTATGTGCCTGAGAACGTTCAGTCGACGGCGGCGACTGCGCGCTTTGCTTAATTCGATTTTTATTGTCAAGCTCAAGTTATCGAATACATCTCGATTCCTTTTGCTATTCTTCTTTTGCTGCACTTTAAAAGCGCATAAAAAATTATCATTGTTTCTGGTATTCGCTGTTTTATTGGCCTCGCATACTTAACGCTTTAAATACCCTATAAAATATGATCAACTGATCAGCACTTAAGAGGCAAATTTTCATGATAAATAACATTTAACAATTAAGTAGGAAAAAAGAAAGAAGTTAGTGATACATGAAATTTCTATTGCATACTTACAGGCAGCGCCTTTGAAATCTGCATATGCACTACAATTGTTTTTTAAATAACTTCGATGTTTAATTTGCAATTGGAATGAAACTTTACAAAATCATTTGTAGTTTATTATTATTTATTATTATACTACAAAACTTGAGTGTTCTACATTTACAATGACGCCTGCAATTCATTTATTTACGATTTACGAAGGTAGAAGGGGTCGTAAGCTAATTTTATAATTAGCTTTATCAATCGGCAATAATAAGACAGATTGTCAACAAATTTCATTGCGCTAGCTCTTATAGTCTCAGAGTTAAAGCTGTTCATACAGACGAATTTTGTTATATTTTAGGTCTGCTGCCTGTTTAGGTTTAATGCCCTTCTACCTTTAGGTTAGCGAGCATAAATATTATAAAATACTGACCAAGTTAAACAGGACTTGCGAATAACATTGGCAACATAACAATATATATTATAAACTGAGAATTTCGAGAGCCTTTAAATGCGCTCAAGCTATGCAGAGAGAGAGAGGGGGTGGGGAGTGGAGAGAGCGCGGTTCGCTATCTAAGTAGGGCCCGCAGCTTGGGCAGAGCTGCTAAATGTACATAAATTGCAAGTTAATGAGCTCAAGTGGATGCCGACAAGTCGAAGCTGCTGCCGGAGCTGCTGCTGCTGGTTTGTGGGCTGTGGCAAATGGGTGTGTGTGTGTGTGTGTGCCAGTGTGTGTGTCTGTGTGTGTGTGTGTGTGTGTTGAAGGGCTGCCGCTTGCTGGCACTAAAGTAAATAAAAATAAATTCAAATCAAACAGAAATGATAGAGTACTCGCAATGATGCTCGTGCTCGCCCGCATCGCCATCGATATCGCAGTGAGTACAGCTGGTGAGGGTGGTGGTTAGAAGATGCCACGAACCACGAACCGGATCCCGATAGGCGATCCCAGGCCCAGGCCAAGCCATGCCCATTAATTAAACAGACAGCCCAGGGGTTATTACGCGCTCATCAACGCACTTAGCCCGGCGGGGCAGAGAGTGCCCAGAGGCAGCACTAACTCGATTCAGTTTCACTTAAGCAGCACACACACACACACACATACATACACATAGGAACAGATAGACACTGGGCTACTGTTGCTGCTGCAGCTGCAGTTAACCGTTGACCTTTAAATGCCACCCCCGATGCGACCGATGAGGCCAGTTCAAGTGTCAAAATGCAGCAGAAGAAACGATACCAGTAACGAACTAATCGATGATGCTCGCATATCGTTTTTCAATTAACTGTTAACTGTGGTAGCTGGGCAACCAAAATGGGGAAGAGGTTGAAAATATGTAGATTTCTACTTGCAAATCAAAGAGTGTAGCTGGCTATTTAGTTATCTACAGCCATCTTCATAGCCTTTCCTTTAATTTACACCTTAAGTTCTTTGCAAACTTTAGTTCTGTTTAGAACAAAGTATAGAAGATACTTAGATAGAGCTAAATAGTATATATAGATTGTATATATAGTTAACCATTGTATCTATAGGCATATCTACATAAATATTTTTGCATTTAAGTATATTTATCTAAGTGATGCTGACCTCACAACTCTCTAGTTGCCTTATTAACTCAAGATCCATGTGTACCTACAAAATCTAAGTGTTTATATCAATTGGATAGCTAAACATCCCACTATATCAAACACATCTCTTTATTATATATATCCACATATTAATCGACCTATATTGTAACCTATTTATATATAAATCTATCTATAACTACAATTGTTTAAATATCTCTTTAACTGAACTAATTGAAATCAAGTTTATCTGTTTTTTCTCGTATTGATCCTATGATTTTTTTTTTTCATTTTTTCTTTTGTTTTTCTTCTTTTTTTCTTCATTTTTTCTTCATTTTTTCTTCTTTTTTTCTTCTTGTTTTCTTTTTTTCTTCTTTTTTTTTTTTTTTTTTTTTTTTTTTTTTTTTGCATAATAGTTTTCTTTCTTTTAGTTTTAAGAAACAAATAGCTTTAGATTTTTTCCTAGGAAATTCCAAATTAAACCAAAGACAATACCGTGAAATTGTCTTGAAAATATCAACTTTTTTTCACGGAAGCTCACAGTTTGTAAACAGTGAGGCAGGAAAGTTTACGCACACACACAGAGAAAGAGTAGAGGGAGCAACCCTGCAAAGGCAGAGGTTCTTGGCATTGACGATTAGTATAGATATTGATATGATATTATGGGATTATTAAAATAGATAAATAAATCGTTTAAAATTTAATGTTTTGACCCTGAATACGTCATTAAGCGTGCTTAATCCGATTACAAATGCACTTCAAATGTTTTTTAATATCATATATTTATATACACTATTTAATTAGCGATTCAAGGTAATTGCGTAATTAATCATTTCAATTTGAATACAAATACAATGAGTGAATAAGTGAATTATGCAAATGCAACAACTCTCAGTCAGTCGATTGTCAATGGTGAATGACTATTGTGAATTGTCAATTATGACTGATTAACCCCAGCGAGGAGCAAATGCATTTCATTTATTAACAACAGTATTGTAAACTTTACATTGAACTTCGGGCAGCACGATGAAAAGGATTCGATGGAAATCAATTTGTCAGACCGACTGTGGGTAAGGGGGTGGAGAAAAGGCAATTTTCAATTTTCCATAAATGGAATTAACTTGAAAACAGAAGGGAAAAACAAATACGCAGCATAAAATGCATTTGATGCACAAGCAAATGAAATTGAAACCAAAAATCGGTTTAAAACAAAACATCACCAAAAGAAAAAGGGGGGCAGACTTATGTGCTAGCGAAGGGGGGGGCTGGCACTGTGTGTGTGATGTGCCATGAAAATTGAAAATTATCGAAAAAAGAAAGAAAAAAACTACAACGACAACAGCGTGAACAACAAATTAATCAATGTAACTGCGACGAGAGAAAGATGCAAGAAGAAAAGGGAAATTACCTAGGGAGGGGGGCAGAGAGGAGGGAGAGATGGTGGCGAGGGGTTAGAGAGGGGGTACAGAGGGAGGTAGTGCGGCATACTCCATATATAGCATAGGTAAACTGGGATTGCACTCTAGTTTGGCGTAAAAGAATTTCGGTTTCAATTTCATTTGCGCTGCAGTTATCTTTGTCTGCGCTCTCTTTCACTCCCCCCCCCCTCTCCTTCACTCTCTCTCACTCTTATGGTACACTCTCTATCTCTCTTGCTTTCCCCCTCTCTGCTTCTACAATATCTCTAACTCAATCTGTGGCTTCGTGTAGCCCAAAGACTTTCGTTTTCTTCTTAGTTGTTGTTTTAGTTAAAATCATTAAATCTTCTGCTTGTTTGCTTGTTGTTATTGCTGTTGTTGTTGTTGTTGTGTGCGTGTGTCTGTTTGTCTCTTTCTGTGCTTGTTGAATGTTTCTATCTGTACATGTTGTTGTTGTTGTCGCCGGCAGTTGCAGCCAGTGCAGCTCGCAGCTCGCAGTCGGTAAATGGGAATAGTTATGTAGTTAGTTAGTTAGTTAGAGTTGGCGTCGTTTCGCTTTCACTGCCAGGCCAAATGGGTATCATTTCTTTCTCAACCCCCCTCCCTACTCTCCTCTCCTCTACTCTCCCCTCGTACCACGTTTCCCCCTTCTATGCTACGCTTCCCCTGCTGTTGCTGCTGCTGCTGCGTCTTGTTGTAATTGCAGTGCGAGTCTGTCTGATAAACACACACACACACACAAACGCACACAGGCATGCTTGTGTACTTAGGGCCGATTTCCTTTAGCGCTTCTCTTCTTCCTCTTCTTCTGCCTCTTCTTATGCTGCTGCAGAGGAATCGTTAACGGTTTGGGGGAATCGGGTGACAAAACAGATGACGCAACTTGCCCAAAACACAGAAAACTTGGCTAGCGTTTCTATTTATGTGTGTGTGTCTGTCTGTCTGTCTGTGTGTGTGTGTGTGTGTGTGTGTGTGTGTGTTTGTGCATTTGTAAATACACACACGCATGTTTAACTACACACACATGTATTTATGTTGTCTGCTTCCTCTAGTTATTCTTGTTGTTGTTGTTCTTGTTGTTGCCGCTCAATTTCCATTTTGGAAATAACTCAATTTGCTGTCAACGTCAGGCTCTCGCCCCGCACCGCCACGCCCCGCGCCGCCTGCGCCTCAACTCGACTCGACTCGTTCGTGGTTCCTATTCATGTTCTGTCTCAGCTTCTGTCGCTGTGCCCTGACCCCTGTCGCCTGTCCCCTGCCCCCTCTCCACTCTTCTCTGTCCCTATCCCTCAAGAGCCCTGTTCCTACTCTTCCCTGGCAGTTGCGCTGTCCCGCAGTTCCTGCACCTCACGCGGTCACTTTTGCCTGCTTAGTGTAAACACCAACAACAACAAAAGGAGTTTGTTTTAACACACACACATACGCATTTGTCTTGTCTATCTGCATATGTATTTGCATCTTTCTGCATCTGCCTGCATGTGTGTGTGTGTGTGTGTGTGTGTGTGCCAACAAATGCCAAACACATGTTGCAAACGTGGCGACAATCGAGTTTCACTTGATGTACACAAACACACACACACACACTTACACACATGTGTACATAGATATAGAACCATGTAAACTCACACTGCATTTCTTTTTTTTTTATCCTAACTGGGGCGTCATTAGATCTACAGCAATATAAGCAACCTACATTCATGACATTTATTTTTAACTCTATGTTTTTCTATACATTCGTTATATTTTCCCAATATAATCTATGGAAACTATTCCATAAACTATATACAATATTATTATTGAACAGTTTCGCGGGATTCCACATACAGTTATGAGCAAAAGAATAGAAATTACTTTTCATATTGTCATCTACGCACTTTAATAAATTTCCGTATATGTTCTTTCTAATCTACTTTTTCTTTCAATAATTTTGTGGAGTAGATTATAAAGAAATTTTAGAATTTTATAAGTCAAGTCGATATTTCAATATAATAAAATATTTCAAAGGGTTGAATTGTAAACTTCTTTTATTTGACTCATAGTTGTCCAAGATTAAAGGGTTCCCAATCATTATACAAAAGTAAAAAAATCCCAAGTCATTATCAATTCAATGATTCATTCAAAGTAAACTTCCATTTTCATATATAAATTTGTATAATTTCTTTATATATTATTTCTTCTTATTTATTTTTATTTCTTCTTGTTCATTTTTATTTCTACTTATTTATTTTTATTTCTTCGTATTTATTTTTTTTTTCTTCTTATTTATTTTTATTTCTTCGTATTTATTTGTATGTCTTTTAATTTATTTTTCCTTTATTCGAATGTTTAATAATTGTTATTTTATATATAATTTTGTATATTTTCTTTATCTTGTATTTAATTTTTTTTATATTTTCTTTATATTATTTATATTTTCTTTATTTTATTTCTTTTTAATTATTTTCCCTTTTTGTAACTTTGTCATCAATAAAAATGCAACTTCAAGTGCAAGTAATGGTCACTATAATCCCCGACTTCTAGCACTATCTGATTTCAAATGGAAGTATAGTTACTTTGCAGCACCTTCTTGTAGGCCTCGTCGCGGTGTCCAATTCAAGGTGCACAGTGGGGCAAGTTGCACAGGTAATTGGAGTACAGAATGCAGATTGCAATTGCCTTCGTCAGTGTTTTGAGTTGGAGTTTGTTACTGGGTTCGGATGATGGTTTCGGGTGCGTTTCGGTTCGGTTTGTAGGCGCTGGAGGCCACGAAAAACCAAAAGCGGCACAAAGCGCACTTGATACGATGCAGAAAAATCGACTTGGATCGACCTGGAGAAGGCCTCCAGCCAACAGAGAGACCGAGCGAGTCTGAGACGGAGTCAGAGCTGCAGTCAGGGTCTTGGTCTTGGTCTTGGGCTTTGGTCTTCTTGGTATTGCTTGCCAGCTAGCCCGGGGGCAAACACTTCGTGCTGCCGCTGCCCAGTTTCGGTTTCGGTTTCGGTATCGGTTCGAACTGCACAACGAGTCTCCTCCTTCCCCCCAGTCTAAAGAGTCTAAAGAGTCTTGGACCCAAAATGCAGTTTGATATGCAACAACCAACACACACACAAACACACACAGACACACATGATTTGATTTTTTTTATCGGCAATTTCTTCTGAACTCCTCCTACTTCTTGGCTCCTTTGCAACGTTTTTTATTGTCGCACTGGGAGTATACGATATATGGAAGTTTGTCGTTTCTTCTTTTTCTTACTTGACTTCTCTGTTCTCTGTGCTCGTGCACAAGTACAAATAGTTCCAGGAACCGCGAGCACAAGCCGAAAATTTAAATGCAACTGCGTGTTGAATTTTTAATAAATACTCCTCGTACCGCCCCAAGAAAACCGAGAGAACCAAAGAGAACCTCAAGGAACCCAGCACGGTACAACAACAAAAATTACAATATTAAATGAATCAAATGTATGTGTGTGTGTGTGTGTTTGTGTGTGAGTAACATGAAATGCGAATTGCCGCAGTGAGGAAATAAATGAAGTTTCGAAAAGATTTTAACACAAATTAAAGCAAAGTGCACCCACCAAAGTACGTCTGACTTTTTAACACCACTTTGCATTAATTTGCTCATTTCAAAAAAGAAAAAAAAAAACAACTAAAACTTCCAACAAAATTGGCAACAATTTGCTGCCCGCGACTGTAACACAGTTGCGCTGCCCCGTTGCAGTGTTCCCTGCGCACTCAGCTGTTCCCCTTTTTTTTATCGTAGTTCTACTGTTCCCAATTTGTAATCCACTTTGAAGCATAAGCATCAAATGTAAATGGCAATAAATTTGTTATTATTCTTTACCTTTTTCAACAGTGATCTCTCGCTGTCTCTGTCACTTTCTTTCTCTTTCTCGCTCTATCAGTGATTCTCTTACGATCGGCACTGTGATTGCAGACGACGATGATGATTGTTGTGTGATTCTCTTCACTTTTTCTGTTTCTTATTTATTTTGTATTTCTTTTGCTGTTACTTTTCTTTCTGTTGTTGTTGTTGTTGCTGTTGTATTTTGTGAAGGTGAAGTCACTGCACTTTTATATTCTGCTTTGACAGCTGCTGCAGTTTGTTCTTTTTCTGTCGGTCAAATGGGCAACAGTTGTTGTTGTTGTTGCTGTTGCTGTTTCGCGTTTTGCTTGTCGCTTTCTTTTGTTAATTGCAGTTCTTTCTTCACTAACGGCTTAGAACATTTGCTTTTTGTTTTACACTGCCTCCTGCTTGCCTTGCCTTCCTTTGACTCTGCACTTGTTGCTCTCTACTTCGCCTTCTTCCGCCAGGAGAGAAGACGAGACTGCTGCCAAAGCAAAGGCCGAGTGAAAATCAACAGAAACAAAAAATACAATCTCACAAACACAACTCCAGGCTTGGGAACACACACGCGTCGAGCACACACACTTGTTCAGTATTTATCGCAAAAAAAAAATGTTAAAATAAATCGTGCGAGTTTCAATTTGATTTATTTATTTTTTTAATTGATATCAAAATGAAACGTTTATTTTGAATCGAAATATTTGAATTTTTGTTTGTATATTTGCAGCGACCGCACGTCCTCTCGCTTCGGCTTCAGAAATAACACTGTTCTGTTACTTAGCATACACTGTTAGTTACAAGAAACCATAACAGACTCACGCGAACTGCCTGCTGCTCAACTGAGCTGTACAGCGCCGCACGCTGTTAACTCGCACAGTGCCTGTTAGCTCAACTGGTGGCGCCTATGCAAGAAGTGATTTTGAATGCCGCAGTCACTGCTAAGCAACATTATTATGTTGTCACGGGTGGCGCCTAAATTTTATGAATATGTTTAAAATATTACAGAGAGCATCAACTTAATTACGGAATAAATATTATGTTATTTTATTACATTAAAAAACATTATTTTATTCCAATAAGAAATATATCTCAATAATGTTATTAATAGGAATCATATTGTATATATTTACATTGAAGCATTTGTGAAATATCATTATGAGACTTTTAACTAATTCCCCCATTCCCCCAATGGATCCTATATCGTATGTACATATTATTATATTTATATAAAGGTCGTGTATGCAAATATTTGTTTTATTTTATTTAAAAAGTGTTTGTTTCTTTAGATCGGAATTCGCGCATCAGGCGCACAACTGTAAACGTATCTATACAAAACAAATATGCGTTCACTTTATGGTATTAATGTATTTTGTTTATATTTGACGTTTGGCAACAACAAACAATTAAATAATTCCCATTCTTGAGTACAAACACATTTTATTAAAATATTTTCCGCTTATTGAACATTTGTGGTTCATTCTAGTGCGTACGCACTAACAGAGCCACACACAATGTTACTGTTATTGGGCCGCACACAATTGGTCGCCACTGTGGTGGCGCTGCTGTTGGAATTGTTATGAATGAAAACTGAAAACGAAACGGAACGTCGAAGCGCGCAGCTCAGGTTGAGCTTGAGTGTGTGTGTGCGTGTATGTGTGTGTATGTGTATGTTTGTGTTGCGGTGTTGCCAACCACTGCTAATTGCCGCTGAAAAAGGCCAAGTTGATCGCAAGAATGAGACAGAAAACGGCTAAGTTTTTATGCATATAGGTACTTTGAATTAAGTTATGTTTTTCATTAATGTTAAATAAGTTGAATTAAATGTTTCAGTAGCAAGCAAAAGAGAGGAATGATAATAAAAGGCTAGAAAAGATGTTCGGTTTATGTAGTTTGATTTAGATTAGTGTTTGTTTTAGCTATTGCAGTTGAAAAAGGCTAAATTAGCAACAATAATAGAGCGGAAAAAGGCTACATTTTTAAAGGAGACTTATTTTAATTCTAAATTGTAATAAAATTATATGTTGCAGCACCAAGCAAAACAGAGGAAAGATAATAAAAGGCTAGAAATTATTTTGGATTTAAATAGACTTAGATTTACAGCTAAATGCAGCTTGAAACCCGACAGATTCATTCGATAAAAGGCTATTTTAGCCACACTGTGTGCAAATGCATGAGAAACTGCAATAATTCTCTGTAGAATCCTAATTAGTGGAAGCTTAACGACTTCTATTCTACAGATAAATGTTATATAGATGTATTTATCAGTATTACATGATATAATATAATATAATATTAATATAGTTAAGCAAAAAAGCAAATTGCACTCGAAGATAGCTACAACAAACTAAAAAGTTAGTTCATATAAATGCATATTTCTGTATGTATGTTTATCTGCATACACATACTTATATATGTATACGTATGTTTATTTCTGTGTGAATTTATTATATTTGTTTTTTGTTGCTGCCATGACTAAACAAATGAACTAATGAACTATGGAAAGAGTGCGCCGCGATGAGCGAATGCTGATTTGAGTTCGTTCTTTTTTTTTTTTTTTCTTCCCAGTTCACAACAATGGGCAGGCACGACACACAGACACACACACACACAGACACATGTATTCTGAAGAATTCTTCTGAATCCATGACGCAAAAAAGGTCTGCCAGTTGTTGTTGTTGTTGTCGCACTGTTTTTTTTTGCTCATTCAAATTGCAATTGGGTATTGGAACTTCGGGACTTGCTCGACTCGCGGCGGCACTGTCGATAAGTTGCTCCGGTTCCGTTTAGGTCGTTGCTGTTGTTGTTCATGTTGTTGTTGTTGTTGTTGTTCATTTTGTTGTTGTTGTTGTTGTGGCTGCTGCTGTTGTTTGCTTGATGCCTTGAGATCAAGAATTGAGATCGACGCGTCGCAACGCTGTGACGCACCCGCATAAAGCGCACTCTGAGCGAACAGAGAGAGAGAGAGAGAGTGGGAGCTCAATAGAGTGCGAAAGAGGGAAGAGAGAGAGAGAGAGAGAGGAAGAGGGGAGACCGAGTGTGGCTTTGCGAGATGGCGTTAGCTGATTGAGAACAATAGCGGCACCGGAAATTATTGCATCTGTTGTTTAGTTCTCTCTTTCACTCTCTCTCACGCTCTCTCTCTCTTGCTGCCTGGCACATGTGTGTGTGTGCGTGTAAGCGTCTCTTCTCGTCTCTGTTGTTTTTCCTCCTTTCGTCTGCTCTGGCTACAGTTGAATTGTTTTCCGCAGCCTTTGGCTTTATTGCTGAAATTTTCAATTGCTGCCAAAACGAAATAAACAATAAACACAAAAACAACAACAATAACTACAACAACTACAGCAACAACAACAGCAACTACAGAAAACTACAATACAACAACAAAACAACGGCGCACTTGAACTGCAAACGGGAACGCCTGCGCAGAGGCGTTGACAGCAGCAGCGACGGCGACGGCGACGAGGACGGGAACGACTGCGTCAAGTGCAGACGTCGCAAACCTGCCCCCGCCCCTCACCTCTCCTTCTCTCTCTCTTTTTCTCTTGCTCTTTCTTTCGTTCCTTATATCTGTCTATTTCCCTCTATCCATATCCCTTTCTCTGTTCTTCTCTTCTTCTCTTCCTCTCTGCCTATCTACCCATCCCTCTCTCTTTTTTCCATATCTCTGTCTCTCTCTTACTCTTCCTCTCTTTGCTAATGTCGGTGTTTGTTCCTCTTTCACTATCTCTTTCTCTCTTTTCCTCTCTGTCTGTTTTTCTTTTTCGCTCTCTTCTTCTTCTTCTTTGTCTCTGTCTTTCTCTCTACTTCTGTCTCTTTCTTTCTCTTCCTCTCTTCCTCTCTTCCTCCCTTACCTTATGTCTGTCCTTGTCTCACTATCTCTTTCTCACTTTGTTTGTCTCTCTTTGTCTTTGTCTTTCTCTCTATCCCTATTCCTCTCTTTCTCTTCCTATCTTGTTCTCTCTCTGTCTCTCTGTAGCTTTCTCTGCTTTTTTTCTTTTTTTCCTTCCTCTCCCTGCTTTAGCCTCCCTCTCTTCTTCTTTTCTTTTTTTCCTTCCTCTCCCTGCTTTAGCCTCCCTCTCTTCTTCTTTATTTCATTTTTTTTCCCTCTGTCTTTCCTTCTCTCTTTGTCCTCCTCTTTATCAATCTCTCTTTCTCTCTCTCTCTCTCTTTATCAATCTCTCCTTCTCTCTCTTAATCAATCTCTCTTTCTCTCTCTCTATCTTGCTGTCCTTCTCTCTCTCTCTCTCTCTCTTTATCTTTATCTTTTTCTCTTTCTCTGCCTCTGTCTCTTTCTTTCTTTCTCTGTCTCTCAATATCTTTCTCTCTACCTACCTCTCTTTCTTTTCCTCTTTCTCTCCTTGCCTTTCTCTCTGTTGGTTTCCCTTTCGATTTTTATCTCCCTCTCTGTTTCCCTATGTCTCCCTATTTGTCTCTCTTTCTCTCGCTCTCTCTTCCTCTCTCTATCTCTATCTCTCTCTTTCTCTTTCTATAAACCTTTCCTTATATTTCCCTCTCTCATCCTCTCTCTCTCTCCCTTCTGCCTTACATAAACAACACAGTCACAGCAAGAGGAGCAACAACTGTTCCCACTTTTGCGGACGCCACTGTTAACTAACATTGACAGTGGCTTCCTTTGCACATGTGCCAGCTGCCTGAAAGTGTTGCCTGCACGCCTGTTACAACGGCCAGTGCTGTGTTTCTGCATCTGCATCTGCATATGTAACTGTATCTGTAACTGCGTATGTATCTGCATCTGCATCTGCATCTGCATATGTATCTGTATCTTGCGCTACAGGTACATCATCTCTTGGGCAACAATGTGGCCTGACTGTCTAAACATGTCTGAGCTGCACACAGTAGTCAGTTTGGTAAGTAAGAAATTAACGCTAACATGCAGCAGCAGATACAGATGCAGATGCAGATGCAGATACAGATGGAGATACAGCTACAGATACAGATACATTTGCTGTGCATACTTGCACTAAGGCGCAGCGGGCAAACAGACAAACTTCTCTGCGTTCATTCATGTAATTTCGCTTTTTATTTGCTCGCTGTCAGTGTCAGTCTACGGTAGGCTAGACGGGGGGAGGGGGCCAGGGGGTGATCACACTTAAGGGGCAGGCACAGAGCTAGGAGGGGGAGGTGGAGGGAGCGGGGGTAACGGAGTGTTAGCCTTGTGCAGCATGTGGATCTTGAAGCATTTCTCCCTGCGCTGCTCCTCTCTCTCTGCTTGCCTCCCTCTCTCTCTTCTTCTTGTTTTTGTTGTTGAAAATTAAAGATAATTATGATTGCCAACAGTGAGAGAGAGAGAGACAGGAGGGAAAGAGAGAGGGAGAGAGAGACGTAAGAAGCAACACAAAGCGCGGCAGCAGAAATCATTCATGCTGCAAAAGCCGCGTCTACCCCGGCTCAGTATCTCAGTATCTCCGCGAGTGTATCTGCGTATCTGTCAGATACAGGGGCAGCCAGGGGCAGGAGAAAGGAAGGGAGGGGGGAGGGGCAGCAGCAGTTCACAAATGATTATGATAAAAACACCGAAACAGGTAAGAACATCTCATACTCAGTGCCATAATACAATGCTTTGTCTCTCTACCTCTCTCTCTCTCTCGCTCGCACACATGTGCCACAACCTAAACAAGCATTAGCGGAAGCCAGAGCGAAAGAGTGAGAGAGAGAGAGAGTAAGGGGGTAGGGGGGAGACTGAGCAGGAGACAGCGATGTAGGCAGGCTCTCACACGAACTGATGAACTGTCGCTGATAAGCGCAGAACCCAAACGAACAGGGGCATAACACACGAACAGACACACGCACACACACACAGACACACACACACACACAGGCACACATAGGCACACACAGAGAGACAGTCACACACACACACACACACACACACAGAGAGAGAAACAGTCACTCGTCTCGAACAATTTTTGGCTGGTCAAGAAAGAAATTAAGACAAATCAAACAGGTTTCCCTACACACTTGCCCCGCACTGTGTCGCTCGCCGCCGCATCAAAGCAAAACCGCACAACGTGAAAAACCATAAAATTACCAAAAAAAAAAAAAAAAAAGGAAAATGCAGACAGAGGCAGAACTTGAAACATTTTCCATTTTCCTTCCATGCAGGTAGAACAAGAAGGAGAAATGATTTTGTAATTGGAAAATTAACAAGTCATTGCCCAATCGAGCGAGAGGGAGGAGGGAGGAGGGGGAGGGGGGAAGGGGTTGCCAAGCCAGTTTCGGTGTGAAAACCTCAGCAATAATTCACAAGGTACTCGACAACCCCCGAGTACCTAACGCGACCCTAACCGAACTACCCCTAACCGCAGATAAATCAAACTGCCAACGATGCAAAGGAAAATGATAATGAAAATGAATGAAAAACCCAAAGTCCGTTTCAATGGATTCGTCAGACAGTTAACAGTTTAACTGCCAGAGAGAGGGAGAGAGAGAAAGAGAGAGGGAGAGAGGGAGAGGGACTGTCCTGTTGACAGTCAGAGTAATTTGCTTGTCGATTGTTGCGGTTTGCTTTCAATCGATTCGTTGCACAGGTAAACAAACACTCGAGCGGCTTCACATGACACCTGATGACCTGTTGCTGCCGCTCGTTGTGTGTGAGTGTGCATAAGTGTGTGGCTGTGTGTGTGCTAGTGTGTGTGTTAGTGTAAATAAGAACAACTTTGCGCCTTTCTTAGTTGCGTTTTAGCGGTTTTTTAATAAGGCAAATAATTTGTATCATTGCTTTATGTTTATGGATTTCGATATGATAAGGAATATGTATAACATAGATATATATGCAGCTATATATACTATATATACAATACAATATATACTATACACATATTCTATATATTCAACATATGCATATATACTATTAAAGTGAAGCCTAGTTAGAATCTGTGACTAGACAGAACTTCTTCAGAACTGATTCTGTTTGCTGTGACTAAAGAACTGATTTAGTTCCCATATCAATTGCAAAATTGGTTCCTTTTTATGAGCTTTATCATCTAAAAGAACTTGGAAAAGTATCCAAAGGGTCTCTTCCCATTTCCAGCTTCCACTTTCTTTACTTATTTTCTGCATATCTAACTCTTCTCTGGGTCTCTCTCTCTCTACTGAGGCGGTCGCTCTTTCTCATTTTTTTCCAAAAAATTATCGATAGATTTATAGTTCTCTGTCTTTGTCTCTGTCTCTATCTTTGTCTCTGTCTCTATCTTTGTCTCTGTCTCTGTCTCTTTCTCTTTATCATTCTCATTCCCATTGTCAGTCTCAGTCTCAGTCACAGCCTTAGTCAGTGTTCCTCTCACCTTCTTTCCTTTCTTTCTCTTATTATCGATAGATTTATAGTTCTCTGTCCTTTTCTCTGTCTCTATCATTGTCTCTTTCTCATTCTTATTCCCATTCTCAGTCTCATTCCCGTTCTCAGTCTCATTCCCATTCTCAGTCTCAGTCTCAGTCTCATTCTCAGTCTCAGTCTTAGTCTCATTCCCATTCTCATTCTCAGTCTCAGTCTCAGTCTCAGTCTCAGTCTCAGTCTCAGTCTCAGTCTCAGTCTCAGTCTCAGTCTCAGTCTCAGTCTCAGTCTGTGTTCCTAGTCCGTGTTCCTCTCTCCTTCCCTTCTTTCTTTATCTACCTTTCTTTCTCCATCTCTTATTCTATCTCTCCTTTCCTTTACTCTCTCTCTCTTTTTCTTCTCTCTATACATTATTCATTCCCTCCTCATTCTTCCCCTCATTGAATATGCATAAAACATGACGCAGATCTTAACTCGCGCTGCCTTGCGCCTTGATCCTTTCCAGGGCCACACACGCCGCCCTCATCCCAGTCACAGTCACAGTTGCAGTTGCAGTCACTGTCACAGTCACAGTCGCTGCTCATGTTGTGGTCAGTATGAGGCGTTGCATGCGGGTCTCTCTTTCTGGTGGCAGCTTTCGGCGCGATCATCAGGCAGCTAATAAAACTGTTGGGCCGAGTGCAGCGCATAAAACTTTCAATTAATTAATGACCAGCAGAGGGGGGGGAAGGGGCAGCAGTAGAGGGGGGAGGGGGAAGGGGATTGGCTGCGATTGACTGAGAATAAAAGAGCGTCACCTTTTAGTGTGCTAATTAAAAAGCCATGAAAATGCGCCGCATGAACTCCAAATCAGAGAAAAAGAGAGAAAGAGAGAGAGGAGTAAGAGAGGGGAGTGTAGAGAGAGGGGAGTGGAGAGGGAGGCTAGCCGCAACATGTGCGCCTTGTCATAATTATCAGCGCCACTTTGGGGCAATGATTGAAGTGATGCTCCCGCTGCCGATTCAATTTGCATAATGAAGTCGTCTTCATCGTTGCTGCGCCCATCGGGTCAGCACTTTACTTAGCCAGCCGCCGCCAAGATTATCTATGCCCCCCCTCTCTACCTCCCTCCCCTTCCCTCTTACTCTATCTCCCTTTCTATGTGTGCGCTTTGTTCTGAGCCACTTGGCCCAGACCCCAAACAAGATCGAGAGATGAAGAGCCATTGCCAGAGCCAGACCCTTTCCCCCACTCGCCCCACTCGCCCCTTTGCCATATCGGGAATTATTATTGTTATTATTAGCGGGTCGGGTCGGGTCGGGTTGGAGTGCCTATATGTTATATCGATACCCGATGCATCATTCCCTTCGATTTGATGCATTTTTAACGGATCTTCGTCATATCGAACGCATTTTAACGTTGCACCATTTAACGGTTTCGTTTTCGGTTCTCATCATCATCATCTCTGACTGAGTCTCTGGCTCTGGCCCCAATGAAAGTGTTATAAATATGCATGTGATCTGGTGTGTGCTATATGGTTTGGCTTTCCAAATACCCCAAAGTCGTGACTGAAAGTGAAACTTCTGTGCCACTTCGGAAGACTTCTCACATATCTATGGCATCGAAAGGAGATGCAGAGCTTGTTTATATTAGAACGTATACTTCATCAAACATATACATATTGAAGTGAACAATTTATGGCAAAATAATGAAATAATGCTACATTTAATGGAAAATGAAATCTCAGGTAAACACTCGACTTTGGGCATACCCTGTGTCGGAGTTTTGCTGATGAATTGATGACTAAGAATTCTTAAAATGACGAAAACATCGAATTTTTCAATCCAGACCTTTTTGCTTAACTGCGTTCAGTGTTCTTTGAAATTTAAAACATATTGAACACTTAATCTGAACCCTAAGGGATGGTCTGGAGAAGTCGTATTTCTTAATTTCAATGTGTTGTTTTGGAAATATAATTCAAATAACCTTTAGTTCTTTAATGGCTGAAATTAAAGTATAAATTTGATGATTTTGATTTGATAATCCCGATAACTAGTCTTGTACAAGTAGCGTCTTCAGATACTCCTTAAGCTATATGAATTTATTCACTGAACTCCAAAAAGATGTTATTCATGATATTTATGATAATCATTATATTTTTGATATATATGAAATACATATGATATTTTTGATATATATGATACATATGATATTATTGATATTTTTGATATTTTTTATATTTGTAGTAATTATGATTTTCTTGACATGTTTAATATTAAATATATTTATGATGTTTCTGATATATTGATATTTATGTATTACATTAATCATATTTAAAATATCTTAAATACATATGATATACATATATGATTTGATTATAATATACAGGATAGTTATAATATTTATAGTCATGACATTAATGAAATTTATGATAAATATAATAAAAATGATATTCATGATATTTATGATAATTGAAATTTAGAATATCCATGATATTTTTGATACATATGATAAATTTATGATATACATGATATTTATGTTATTTTAACTATCTATGATATTTTGAATATTTATTATATTTACATTACCTATGATATTTTTGATACATATGATATTTATGATATATTTATATATGATATAATGATAAATATTCGTGTTATTTCAGATATTCATGATATATTTTCCTTTTCATATAGCTTACACTGAACTTAATCATCCTTCAATCTATTCAGTTCATAGCTCTACTTCCAATTGCATATACCCCATGCATATCCACACAGATCTCTCTCATTGCATTTGCAATCGAAGGTCGTCGCCGTCCCCCGTTCCCCGTTCCCCGTTCGTCATCGTCTTCGTCTGTTTGGCGCGTGGGACAGGAAATGAAATGCAATCAAATCAATTTGGAACAGAACGGAACGCTTGAATTGGGTGGAAATGCGTGCTATGGTCAGATCTGTTGCTCTGTTGCTCTGTTGCGCTGCTCAACGTCGTCTTCTTCTTGTTCGTTTTCTCAATTATTTATACAAATAATATTGCTGGAAAATGCAATAAGGGGTGCCAAAGGGGGAGCAGGGGGAGAGCAGCTGCCGGCACAGTTGATAAGTTCTTGAATGGAAAAAGGCGCGTTTTGTTTTTTCTTAATGAAAATTCATTTTCTTGTTTGCTTTGCGCCACTTCACGTCGCACCAAAGATGAAGATGACTATGATGATGATGAGAAGGCATCACTCTAGCTGTCTCCCTCACTCCCTCTCAGCAACTGCAATGCAGGTCAACTATGTATGTATGTAATTCAATTAAAGCCCAATCAGCTGCAATGGCTGTCGAACTGGCGCCAGAGGCAGCTCGCATTTTAATTCCATTAATTATCAAAGTGCCTCACACGATTGTGCCTCAACTGTGCCACGACTGTGCCACGACTGTGCCTATTTTTGTGGACTCGACTGTCTGCATTTGTAGGTGTAAATTGAATGCATCTGCCGAGCTTAGGCTGAGGCGCAATTGGCTTAGCTGCGCTCGGTTGGTCCACACTTCATTAGCGGTCGCTTCAGCCGCAATCACGTTGGACTTAGACCACGGCGACGGTGGCTCTTTTCACACCTTTCTAAAGCGAGAAGAATCGTGGAGTAGGGGAGAGCAGGGAGTGGGGGAGGTGCAACTGGACAGGCAGACAATGACAACAAATGAAATCCATATATAATCATAATACATAATAATGAGCACAATATGAAGAAGCCAACAGAACTAGAAGTTGCACGTGGCCAAGGAAGGAGGTGCAGTATGTGGGAAAGGGGGGGAGGGGGTGGCGCACTATTGGCTAAGTGTGTGCTTGGTCCGTCTGTGTGTCTGTGTGTGCCCCCCCACACACAGCGCTGGCCATGTGCCGGCATTCATATTCTAATAGGCCACTTAAGATGCATAGAATGCAGACCCACGGGAGCAGACAATGGGCCAGACAATGCCAGACGTAGGAGACGTAGGGCGCATCCCAGCAGCACTACTGACAGCACGCAGCACTCCTTTCCTCTTAGCACTGCTACTCCCCCTCGATCTCCCACTCCCACTTCCCCTGCACGACTGCAGTTGTGGCCCAAATATTTTTTCACATTAAGCTTAAGTAGCTTTGCTCATTAAGATAACAACGCAGACACACACATTACACACACACACACACACACACTAAACACACACACACACACACTAAACACACACACACACTACACGCACACACGCACTCACTCTTAACACACACAAGGCAAGCCGGAGACTCCTGGCAAGTTTTATTTTAATTACCCAACCGCACTGCGGATTATGCAATTGCATCACTCCCTTCTCCCTATTTCCTACACGCCCCCCCGCCCCCTCAAGGTGTGCTCCATTTTTCTATATGGGTCAGAGACAGAGAGACCTACCAAATTTTATGGAGTGCGGCAGCATCTGATCAATATCAAATGGCCCAGACATTGCTGCCCATTAAAAGCGCTTGCAAAATCAGCTCAGCCCCAGACAGGAGCGGAGTGCGGGTGCGGGTGCGGGTGGAGGAGTGCACTGGGCGCCGTCTTGCTTGGCGATGCTCCTGCTTCAAGTATTCCCATTTGTTGTTGTTGCCGCTGCTGCTGCTGTTGCTGCTGCTGTTTATTGCCCCAGTTGGGCAACAGTTGCAGCCACAACTCAACGCAGCCCTGCGTGCAGGTCAGTGCAGTGCATTGCCAGTTGCAGTGGCGCCCTGCCCCGCTCCTCCCTTCCTGCCTGCACATGCAGCTTCTTTGAGATTTGCGCAATATTTTGAAAGAAAATGGATTTCGAGAAAAAGGGAAGGCAAGCTGACTATAAATACCCTGGGAAAACAAGCGCTGCATTTGTTTTGGTATGCGCAAGATTTATGATCGCCACTACAGATGTGCAAAATGAAATGAATAGTTGGAAAGATTGTGAAGATATTGGAGGGAATATATGAAAATTGAATGGAAATTTAAAAACTACAGGAATCTATTTATTGTATACAAAGGAATTTAATGATGAATATTGCTGAAAGTATTATTGTATGTCATGTTTTAAAGATTGTATTTTCACCTTAGCTAAAGAAATCAAATATATGTATACAGAGTATCATTAGCAGAGATATATATTGTATTTAAAACTAATATAACAGATAGTACATTTTAAGGAATATATCATTATCCAAGCCATGGAAATCTAAAAGAAGAAATATATTTCTCCAATGAAATCTAAAGGAGAAATATATACCGAGCTTATACAGAGTACTATATCATTTAATTCTGAGAATATTATGTTAAATAGTAATATTTTTATATGCATTACTGTTCTAAGGAACATTTAATTTGAAAGAATCATGGAAAAACATTATAAACTGTTTATACAGAGTATCATCAGTTCAACGATATATAATATTTCTGAAAATTTTATATCATATTATATATCAATATCACATTACGTTGTAAGGAATATATCAGCATCTCAGCTATAGAAATCTCACTAAAATGAATTGTTATAAGCATTACAAAGCATATATACAGGGTAACATTATAGAACCCTATAGTACATATTTCAGAAAACAGCATTTAACTTAAAAAAATCATAGGAAATATTGAAAACTTTATATTTACTTCTGTAGAGTTAAAAACATATTCTGTCGTATTTCCAAAACTAGAAAAGCTGATCATAGCACGCACTTTCTATCACATTTCTCTATATACATTCTCATCTATTACATATAACAAACACAGTCTCTTCAATTTCATATTTTCAATTGCTACGTAGTATTTGAAAGTCGCTCAACTTAGCGCAAATTATCACATAATTTATGTTTTGTGTGTTATGCGAAAGTTGCAAACTTTTGGCAAACTTTTGCCACACCCCAAAGGCACAAATGGTACTGGCAGTTGCAGTGCCATCTCGCTCGCTTTCCTTTCAATTCTTATATTTAGCATAGAAGGCTATTGCTGTGTTGTGCGTCTGTATGAACACTTATAACTTGGGAATGGTAAATGTTAGAGTTACCAAATTTGTAGACAATATGTTTTATTATTACAAGCAGGTAATAGTAACAATGGAACTTGGCCACACCCCTTTACGCCCTAGAAAATAAAGAAAATAAGGATTGTTTGGCGGGTATAGCACAGTCAAGCACTTGTTTTCCTCTCTCTCTTTTTTTTAGAGAGTAAGATTTCTTCTGCAAGTTGCTTAACTTTGCTGGAGTTTGGCAATTTTGTGGCATGCAAATTGCAACAAGGTTGCCCCAAAAGAAGCCCCGCCTTGTCAGTTTTTGTTGTGTGCGTCTGTCAGTCTGGCATTTATCATAGCATACTTTTAGGTCTGATGCGCCGCCTTGCCGCTTTGTCACGATTCCGGGGTAGACTCAGCATCCATCGCCGATGCTGTTTCCTGGCATTGAAGTTGGCATTGAAGATGACATTGAAGACACGCACACACACACACACAAACAGAGAAAGAGACGACAGTGCAGACGTCATTGAGACGAGCCTTGCTCATGGACTTGGACTTGTGACTGGCAGTGCGAAGACGTCAGTGCTGACCTGACGTCGAAAATGTCAAAGGGCTTAGAACGCGTGCCCGGTTGTGCCGAGTCCACGTGGGCGCAGATACATTTGTATCTGTATCTGTATCTGTTACTGTATCTGTTTCTGTTTCCGCTTCTTTGCTGCCGGAAGCATCGAGAAGCGACGCTGCTTCACGTGCCGCAGCCGCAGACGCAGACGCAAGTGCAACAATAAGTCAATTCAATTAAAAAGCTCCTGTTTCACTATGCAGATACAGACAGTCACGGATACAGATGCAGAGACAGATGCAGAGGCAGAGACAGATGCAGTAGATACAACAACAGGTAAGTATTTTACACAGTGTCTTCCACGAAAGCCACCTTGGCATTCGCCTAGACACGAGACTGCAGCTGGCAACAGAAGGCATATCCTGCCAGCTGCAGGTCAGGGGGTCAATGCAGCCAGACAGCCATGAAGAGCCAGAACCAGAGCTCACTGTTCCTTACTGCATGCCATAACTACACAGTATCTTATAGTCGTGTACTTTCTCTATTAAGTTCAACTTGTTTAATGAACTGATTAGTGTTGCTCCTCTGTCTGCCGCACGTTGCAAGCACACGCGCTCTACCAGTTAGTTTCGGCAAAGGTGTCAGAGCTATGAGCATATTTAGGAGACATATGGCAACATATGAACATATGACTGAGTGCGTAACTTCTCTGTCTGTATGAACACATTGATCTCAGCTATTTTAAAAGCTAGAGACAGAACATTTTTTAAGCAGACTTCTCAATAGCATACAGACAAAAATTGATTGGGAAGCCACGCCCACCGCCCATGCAAAACAGTTATAAGCGATTGATTGAACAGGTTAAAGTACTTTAGGCACAGTATTGTGCTACATATCAATACTACTATTATTCTGAATCAGGATTAATAAAGAAAGTAGCGACTTAGCCCTGTTCGTCTGTCCGTTTGACCGTATATCCGTCTGTCCGTCAGCTGTAAAGCATATTAGTCTCTCAGTTTTAGAGCTAACTCGATGAAACTTGGCACACATACATCTTACTACTGCACGCTGTATATAAGTCGGAATGAGCTAGACCGCACCGATATATCGTATAGCTGTCATACAAACTATCGGCTGATTTTTGTTTTTTTTGGGAAGAAATGGCAACCAAATTTACTGCATAGAACTATTTCTATATATAATATGCATATAAATATACATACCATATAATATGCATATAAGATTTCATTAGAATCGGATCACTATATCATATAGCTGCCATAGGAATAATCGACCTAGTATTGGTATGTTCGAAGGAGATTAGAGCTAGCAAGTGTGTAGAACTTTCGGCTCGTCGAAGGTACTGAGTGTTTCTTCCTCGTTCTTCAAATAACCTAACTTATTCATGTTATGTAGCCTTTCTTGCTAGTCTATAACTTTAAGCAGCTGTTACCTAATGAATAATGCCAATCAATATTCAGCTCGTTACCTTACCATCTACAGCTTAGAGACTCTCGTGGATCGGCTTAGTGCTGCCTGTTGTTGAAGAACCGAGATACCAGAATTCAATTTGCTCTTCAACTTATCAATGTTATGAAAGAGATTTCAATACACAGTCTCCTGTGATGCTCCTACGGTGACTGTGTGCCGTAAGTGAAACTGGTAATCTTCTCAAATGTTATATACGCATATTTCCGAGCAAGTCAGTGTTAATTAATCCTTTGTTACCCAATCCAATTTGTTCTTGCTCAGTTTACCGAGAAATATCTGCTGTGGTTTCTGTGCAATTTTCAGTGAAGTTCCGATAAGGGGCGGCACTGGTTTGGAATATGTATTATGTTGCCATTCTAGAGACGCCGTTCAATCTTGACTGACGTCGCCGCACGTGCCACTCTCTCTCTCTCTCCCTCTCTCTCAATAACTTTATCTCTGTCTTTCTCTCTCCTCAGACTTTCGCAATGACTTTCAATTATGATTTGCATTTATGGCAAACAATGCAATCAGCTCGCAGCAAGCAACAGCGACACCTACTCACCTGCCACCGCAACGTGCCACATGCAGCAGCTGCCTGCTGGTGTGGCATGCCAAATATGCCACAATATGTAATATTAATATGTTCTTTGCCTGGAATGTATCGCACACACACACACACACACATGTGTGTGTGGTACCTGGGCCAAAAACTATACCCGCATCGAGTTTACTCCCCCCAGAAAGTTAAAATAATAATGAAAACGACGTCAAATGGCAAGGGAACTGGGGGGAAAGGGGGTATTTTGACAAAGCAGTCACTGCTTGTTTTGGTTCTGGTTTAGCTTCAGCTTCAGCTTCAGCCTTAGCTGCGCCATATCGCACAAATGCAGCCAAAGTAGGTACGAGAATGTCCATGTGCCCCTCGAGATGCATATGTTATTCACGCACACACACAAACACACAAACACACACACAAACTTCACCTAGCTGCACTTTAAAGTGACTGCAATACAGTGACTGTGAAGTTGAAATGATTCTGCGGTTAATTTTATGGTTACAAAAACAAATATAAAAACCAAAAATGAAAAATGTATTAATAAAATAAAACTAAAATTTATTTATAATGAATAATTTGAAAAATGATAGAATAAAAAATATACAAAATAAAATCATATTTATAATGAAAAGCAAAAAAAAAATAAAACATAAATAAATGCATATAAAATCATATTTTTAAAGAATAGTAAAAAGGAAAGAACAAGAATTACCTTATTACAAAAAACAAAAATTTTAAAAAAAAAAAATAAATGTAGTCTTATTTATAATGCATAATTTTAAAATTAAAAAACGAAAAATACAAAGTAAATAAAATCATATTTTTAATGAAAAACAAAAAAAAAAAATAAATAAATATTAGTAAAATCATGTTTAAAAAGAATAATATAAAGGAAAAAACAAAAATTATCATATTTACAATATTTAAAATAATAAATAAAAATTCAATAAAAATGTTTACAATGAAAAGTAACTAGAAAATATAATAATTAATAAAAATAAATAATAAAATAAAAGTAACTAGAAAAATTAATAATAATTAATTAATAACTAAAAAAATGAATAATTAATAAAACCATGATTGTTATTAATAGTAAAAAACAAATAATAGGAGCTTACAAAGTCAAATCGTATTAATATTGAAACATTAACAACAAAATAAACAAAACAAAAAAAAACAAAAAAAAACAAAAGGAATAGTACCTAGTGACGTCTACCAAAGTTGGCACTCGGAAATGAATCATATCACATTCGATTCTATTGTCAATGGAAAAGTTTAAAGTTATTTTCAGTCTGTTCATTGGCTCCGAGCGAAACCGAACTAAAAAAATAAGTTTTCTAAATTATCAAAAAATCTCAAAAAAAGAACTTTAATTTGCTCAAGTTTTTATCATATTCAAACTGCTAAATTAGTTTTGGAATTTCCTTAATTTATCCTTATATTGCTTTTCGCCAAATTCGATTTCTACAATATCAAAATAATATCTCTGAACCTGCTCAGTGCTGAAGAAGAATACAAGAAGAGCCCACAAGAAGAAGAATATATCGAGTAGAATGCCACAACCAGAGGTCAGGGATATGTATTCGAGGCAGCGCGCTCGTATGCAGCGCTCGCATTTCTTTTTCTATGTATACATGTACATTTTCATTTGTGTATGTATTTACTTAGCCTTGTATTTCAACAAGATGTAATATAGTTTTCGTTTGTGTGTGTGTGTGTGTTACAAATTGTTTCTTTTCTGTATGTAGTGCTCTGAGCAGGCATGCAAGTCCTGCTGGGCTGTTGCGTATGAGTAGCTGCATCATAGCAAAGGCTGCCTGCCACTGATGTCTGTGTTGTCTGCTGCCGATGCTGTGTTGCATTTGGCATTTGGCAGCAGGCAGGCAGGCAGGCAGGGACTGTGTGGCATCAACTGTGGCAGTGACCGACCCGCAGCCAGTTGAGATTTCAGCTGAAGTTCAATGTGCGCGCTGCATGCCACATTGCCGGCGCGTCTGCCACAGTTCCGCATAGTTGTGCAGCAGCAGTGGCAGGTTGTCTGTCTCTTTGTCTGTCGGTCTGTCTGTCTCTCTCTCTCTTTGTCTGTTAGTTCCCCCTCTCTGCATGTGCGCCTGCTCTATGCAAAGTTCTCTCATTCTTGCATCTGTCAAATGTCGCTGGCCAAATGCGCCACACTTGACCAATTCGAAAGGGGCTGCATGGGCGTGGCTGACACGCCCCGCGGTAATTATGTAAATTACCCATCAACAGCATAACAACAACAACAGCAACTTATCACATGGAAACATTTGCAACTAGCTCGGCCGCTTTTCATGGCCTTCGGCGCAATATTGAAAATAAGATAAATCTCACTCTCGCATGAGAGAGAGAGGGGCCCCAAAAACGAATATCGAAAAGAAAAGAAAAGCACTAAAAACAAAAGCAAAAACTATTTTCAACTACGCCTGCTGCAGGTCTATTCATGTCCATCCATGTCTATCGAGCTTTGTAATCGACAATTGGCAACAGTTCACTTCGCGCCAGGCCCCGCGGCGCATCGTCGTCATATTGAAGTGCATTGAAGGAAAACCCGTGCCTAAAGTTGCCAACATCATCATCATCATCATTTTAATCATCATCATTCAGTCATAGTTCGTTTATTTCATTGGAAAATTCAACAAAAACATTGAAAACCCCTGAAGATCTCGAAAAATTGCTTGGTTTTTTTTTGGGGGGGGAGGAGAGAACCGCAACTGGACGCGATCATGTGAATGAAATTACGTTTCATTTTTAGGTGCTTTCAATATGTTTCTGAACTATTAACAAGGTTATTATTGAATCTAGAATAATTGCTACAAGACGTGTAAACAAAATTCAAAACAAAAATAATATCGAATATGATTGAGTGAACTTTCCATGCTGACATGATAATGAGAAAATTCTAGATAGATATATACGATTATATATAATACAAGAGTGAACATTCGATGAGATAAGTCTGGATATATTAGATAAATGTATCAAGATTTTACTATGCTTTAAGTAGAGTGCCTGTATCATGTTTTGTGCGTTTTTTAGAGCATAGGTACCTTGTTAAGGTATAGCTACCCTACACTTGTCAGGGTTAAGTCTGGATATATTAGATAAATGCATCAAGATTTTACTATGCTTTAAGTAGAGTGCCTGTATTAAGTTGTGTGCGTACCTTATGGTATAGCTACCCTACACTTGTCAGGGTATAGGTACCGTATACTTTTTAGGGTAGAGTAAAGGTACCCTCAACTTTTTAGAGCATAGGTGTCTTACACTGAAAAGTGTATAGGTGCTTTATGATTGCAAGGGTAAAAAGACCCTACACTCGAAAGGGTATGAGACCCTACACTTGTTGAGGTAAAGGTCCCCTTCATTTTTTAAGCTATATGTACTCTATACCTGTTAAGGTGAAGGCACTTTACGCTTGCTGGAGTATAGGTGCCCTACACTTACTCTAAATGTAGGCACCCTACACTTATTAAGGTACCCTGAACTATTTGGGACGTAGGTGCCCTAACCATGTAAGGGTATATGGTAGGTACCTTACACTTTTTAGGGAATAAGGCACCCTACACTTGTTAGAGTATATGGTATAGGTTGTGTTAGGAACAGCTGCTAATTGCTGGAATTCTCACACACATTGCGCATTTGAGAGTGTCTGCATAGGAAACCACATTGCCTCGCCACATTCTAATGAATAATTTGGCCAACGAATGCCGTGCGACTTCAAGTTACCCTGTAAGCTGATCACAGATATTAAAGAAAAGCATTTAGTTACAATTTGCAAGCCTATACATCGTTTAAAACAATTTGCAGATAAAGCAAAGAAGGTTTCTTCAAATTTTAAAGATATTAAGTGCTTTATAAATTGTAGACATCTTTAGACACCATTTGCCATCTCTAGTTTTGAAACTCACTTCGTTCGCACCATTGTACAGAGTATATCGGCAAGTGCGAACTATCGCTGAGGTGCCAGCAAAGTAAACTTTTCCAAATTGCGAAGAGTCATGGAAAACTTATCTTGACCGCGAATTGGTCATGCTTTATTTGCGTTACACGCCTGATTTTCTACAATAGCTACCCCAGCCCCATTGTATCTTAATTAATCAGCATTTTATGGACAATCGCGTCGCAGTTTAAGTAAAAAAAAATAAAAAAAAGAAACACCGCCAGACACGCAAATGGGCGCATTGACCCACTCTATAACTCAAACGGTACCATCGACCGACTAATTTTAGGTGCCAGTAAACCCAACGATACCTACATAACCCAAACCCAAAAGTAAAGCCAACCCAAACCAAGCTATCAATAAGCGAGGCGTGAAATATCGCATGCAAGCAAATTGATCCTGAGACAAACTCTTTTCTTAGACTGTCATTGAACCTGGTTTTGGGTGTAAGGTATTTGCTACCTTCGGTCTACGGGACTGGGTCACTCTCACTCACAGAAAAGTTCCTTAAGTTAGAGAGGTGAGTCCTCTTTGAAAGTGACTGAGTTACCGATTTGCTATACAATAAATTCATTATTAATATTGTATGTTAAGCATGTTCTGCTCCTATCACTTTTTAAAAGAATAAAGATATGAACAGTATCGAATTTCATAGTCTCCATCAGAGCAACCCGCAGAATGAGCGCCTCTGACGAAGGTTACTTTTTCAGTGGTTTTATAGCACCTTTAGTTGTATCATTCTTTATGGAGGAAGCGACATTTATGTTGTTATCTAGCTTAGGTTTTTATTTCATCTTAAATTGATTTTATATTTCGTAAAATATCTTTATGAAGTGAATAAACTGTACGGCAAAGCACCTTATTACGAGTACATGTATTTGATTATATTATAGAAAATATACTAACTTTGTGCACAAGTATGTAGCAGGGAAAAAGGAGCTCGGGTATATTATTGAACAGATTCTAGTCGAGTAAGCCTGTATGTCTGTATGAGCATATAGATCTCAGCTAATTTAAAAGCTAGAGACACCAAATTTGGCATGAAGTTTGCTCTACATTCGGAGCAAATAAAGTTGACTTTAAATGTTGGTTACAACTCAAATCAATAAACTAATTTTGCAATGCGATTTGTAATCGATGTATAAAAGATAAAACTTTATTTTCCAAAATATATTTAGCTGACTTTATTATCTAAAGTTACTTCAAATTTCAATTTGATTAGCCACTAATAATTTCTTAAATTTGTTGAAAGTTTTTTCGAACTACTCATGTTTGCTCTGTGAGAAATCAATCAGTGCTGTGCTGCAATCCGTTTAGAGTGGCATAAAACCAAATTCGAATAGCTGTAATTGGCTGCTGCCATACGCGTCACGTCACTCTGTGCGTGTCTCTCCTCAGGGTCCTGCGCATCGTTAAGAGGTGACATTTAATCTTGTCAAGCAATTGGGCGAATGCGAGCAGCTGTGAGCCACACGATAAGCTGATGAGCAGAGAAGGGGAGAGAGAGAGAGAGGGAGGGAGGGTGGTTGATGATGACTGAAGGGAGCGGGGGACATTACTCGAGAAAATGTTGTTGTTTTAACGGATTTTTGGGGCTCAAATTGACTCGATTAATGTGAGATGAGGCGAGGCGAGGTGAGGTGCGGGCGTGCCCAACACTTCTCTGACACCTCAGACACCTTTGACCACCGTGAAGGCCAGCAGGGCAGCTCGGGGGCGACTTTGACTTCGGGCTCGGGTTGAGTTCGAGTTCTCGTTCGAGTTCGGTTTCGGGTACTCGCCGTGTGTGGCACGCTGCGGGCGCGGCGTCATTCAAGTGGCCGCCACAGTAAAAGGAGACAATTAATATCGATGCTCAATCGAAATGAAACTTCACACGCACACGCACACACACACACGCACAGCATATGCTAGAACAACAGCATAGCAGAAGAAGAAGAAGAGGCAGAAAGACAAACACGGAAAGAAGGTAGGAAAACGTTAAGCAGGAAAACGCTTGTTGTAACCCGAGGCGGGACTTGTTTGGGACTCTTATTGGACGCTTATTGGAACCGCTCTCCCTCTCCCTCTCTCCTTCTTCCCCTCTCTTTTTCATGCCTCACTGCGAGTCTGCCACTGTGCCCCGCTGTGGTACAGTCGCTGCTCATCGGCTCAACGCAGGGATGCACAATGAGCCTGATAATGAAATGTAATTTATGATCAGCAGAGGGGGGAGAGCGGCCAAGGGGGGAGGGGGTAAAAATCACACACTGTTTGCATTGGGCATATAAATATTGATAGGCAGGGGGGGGTGGGGGTGTGCGGCATGCAACGTGTTGTTTGCCATTTGCCGTGCAATTTGTCAATTTGCGCAACGCAAAAAAGCTGTTGGGGTAGGGGTAGGGGTAGGGGTAGGGGAAGTGCCATTTCCAGGGACATATCTTGGCAATGTGCTCAGCTTAAGCCGGCGCTACCAAGGCAACCAAGGCTGGATTGTTTTCGTTTATCCTTTTGACTTGTGCAACCCTCGCGGCACCGCAATCAAATCATTTCGTGTAATCCGCTGCGCGTGCTCTCAATTATTATGAAGCGATTTCATTATGAAGCGCACTGCTGCACACAACTGCACAAAAACACACAAACACACAAACACACATGCAGTACACACACACACGGCACACACATATATACACACATACCGCACAGAGCTATTTATGGACATATGTCGGAATGAAATGAAAATCTTTTGCTGCTCCTGTTTTTGTCCTGTTTCTGGCCCTGGACCTGGGCTTGCCTACGCATGTGAGTCCTCGAAACTGCGTCAAACTGCTTTTTGTGTAGTGCATACAATGCAATCGGGTCGCTTGGCTATGGTAGGTAGCTTACCAGTACTCTGCAAGGCAGTTTTCAACGAATTTCAAGGGAGGCAAGAGGGAAATATCAGTTTCTTTTCTCTGATGACAAATGAGAAATAATATACAGAAATACATGTTTATTCAGATCTATAAAATCATATAATGCTTATAATTTTTACCTATACATAATACCATATCTACTTTATATGGTATATAAACCAAGTAAGACCTAAAATCAGGCGAACCTTTTCAGTGTGAATTGCGAGAGATGAAAACATATTGCATAAATATATTATATTATATATTCCTGTACCCCTTATATCTTTCCCGTTCACCTGCAACCCTACCCCGCTGCAATTACAGGGCATTGCTCAGTCTACAGCACTCAACTCTAAAACGAATTCATGCTAAATTTGATTTCATTGCGATCATTCATGCAGTGCATAAGAGCATTCCCTAGTCAGATAACTAATTATTCCATGATACATCATTTTTGCTGCGACATTTCCATTCACACACACGCACACACACACACGCACACACAGAGCCCGCAAAATTCCTGTGTAGTGAGACACAAAGGGAAAATTTCCTGCTGTTAATTGCGACGTAATGAAGCTGTGCTTTTCCATTCCGCTGAAAAGTATTTTGGGACACACAAGTGCCAGACTAATTGGGTAGAAAATGCGAGTATCTGGTTCTGGTCAGCTCTCTCTGTGCTGCAATTAATTCACGAGTCTTAATCAAATCTATTTGCAACACGGTTGTGTCAGCTTGTTGTCTGTTTTCGTTCTCGAGTGCGTAATCAAGAAACTTTTTCATCGGAAGATGATTCAATTATTGCGAAAATGTAAACAGAAATTGATTTAAAACCTTTTAAATGGTAAAGTAATTGGAATAAGAGTCTATAATCGAGTAACAGTATAAGGAGGCATATAAAGCCTAACTCAGGAACTCTAGCTCAGTCAATTAAAAGAACTCTATCTGTCTGCCTGTCTGTATGACCGCACAGATCTCAGTTATTATTGAAGCTAGAGTTACCGAATTTGGTATGAAGGTTGCTGCACATTGCCAGCAGCTAAAGCTTGAATCAAAAGTTGGCTGCCACGCCCATCGCCTTCGCAAAGCAGTAATCAAATTTTTCGACTTGATTTATAAGCAACGTATAAAAGTTACAATTTTCTGACTTCAACACATGCTTAGCTTATTGAATTATCTACATGTTCTTCAAATTTCAATCCGATCCGACAATAAACACAGAATTTATTCAGGAAAGTATGAGCTTCTAACTAAGTGCTTTTTTGTGCACTACAATTAACTAAGGCAGCTCCATAAAGGATTCACATAAACGCATTTTACTCACAAAGTGCGTCAACTAAGCTAACTACTACACACTCTCCTGTGTGTGTGTGTGTGTGTGTGTGTGTGTGTGTGTGTGTGTGAGTTAAAAGTAAAAATGCCCAGCAAGAGCTCAGCATCAATTTTTAGTCGCTTTGTGAGGACAAAGAGAATCTCTCTCAGCGAGCTGCAGATCGAATTTCAGACGTGCTTAAAACGCGTTCCACAAAGTCCATTGTGCATGGCCAGACCCGAGCTCGGGAAGCCCAATAAAGGGCATAAAAACCCACTTAAGTGCGGAATAAAGAAGGTGGAAAGAGGAATAAGAGCAAGACGGAGAGAAAGGGTTGAACAGGCAAACAGAGCTTTAATTGTGGATATTGAGCTAAGAAGAAGATGAGCACATAGATGTGAATATAGGTGAATATGAGTAATTGAGGTAGATACATACATAGTAGAAGATAACTGAATAGCTGTGAAGGGATACAGATGCAGATAATTGTATAGAATTGGAGAGATACAAATGCAGTGTGTGCATGAAGGATATTGATAAACAATTATACAGATATGCACAAGAAATGGGAATAAATCATTTATACATATATGGTTGAGATACATGTATATAGATGTATGTATAGATGCAGATGTATAGATATACATCTATATGAATACATATGTAAGTTAATAGAAGTGTATACCCGATTGCCAGGTCTACAGAATATACTCTCCAAATTTCATCAAAATCGGTCAAGTAGTTTCGATGGAGTTCGGTTACTAACAGTGTGACAGCAGAATTGTATATATAAGATAGAATATACAATGTATAAATTTAAATTGGGGATGCACTAAAGACACATATATACACATGAGTAAATACATTCACACATGTAAATAGACATCAACAAAGTAGAGCCTCCAAAAGCCTCCACGCAACTTAACTTACCTAGCATACTTTCAGGCTAAGAAACAATTCTCGAAATCAATTTCAATTAAAGGCAGATTCAACACACACACACACAGTTGCCTGTACAGGTATATGTATGCATGCTATACATATGATAATGCATGATCAATTCACAACAGACAATGTAATAAAAAGCCCCAGTCAATGGGGGCCCATAAACAACAACTAAATGTTTACGCGAGTGCCTTCAATCTCTGCCTGAATTTTGGCCAAGCAGACTCCCGGCCGGAGCCATCATCTTCATCGCCAGGCCCGCCAGCTGCAAGTGCAGCAGACCCAAAGTAAAATAAACAAACCCCCAAAGCAAACGGCTTTCCGCTGAAAATTCATTTGTAGTTTTTAGTTTTCATGTTTTCATGTTTTCCTTTTCTGTTTTCAGTTGTCGATTCGTTTTCAGTTTCGTTCGGTTTCTGCACACGAAGCACGTGTCGCAGCCGCGACAAGAGCGACAGCGCGTTATGTGCTCCACTTTATTATGATTTTTAGTTTTTTTTATTATTTTTTGCGCTCTTAGATTTCTCACTCAGCCTCAGTCGCAGTCTGAGACTGAGGCTGAGTCGGGCAGTTGCCGACAGTTTTTGCTGTTCCTGGGCTGTCATAAAAACTGGACCCGCATCTGGAGTAGGAGCTGGAGCTGTCGCCTTTGCCTTGCTTTTCTTTTGCAACTAATTCATGGAAATTTATGTTTAATGACAACAACAAAGGCAGCAACTACTTAGAAAGAAAACATCGACGGGGCGTGGTGCCATGTTGCGGTGCGACTGCGCTTTCTGGTTTCTCATTAAAGGCGAATTTGCCTGGGCGATAAAAAAAGAAAAAAAAAAAAAAAAAAAAAAAAAAAAAAACTAACGAGCAAGAGTAGATGACTGCAGCGATACCCTGCAAGAATGGTTTGCTGTGTATTACAATTCTTGACAGTTAATAGTGTGAATAATCCAAGTACACTACGAAAATATACGTTCTAACTTAAGAAATAGGCTTGTTATTTGATTTTTATTAATTTATAGGGGCGACAGTGGGCGTGGAAAAGTTCTAAAATACAGTTTAGCTACTTGCACTGATAAGTTATATTGTTACCATCTTTGGCAGCCTTAGCTTTTATGACCTTTATGATATAAGTGTTCATACACACAGAAATATGGTTATATTGACTTTGCACACCTTAATTCTAATGGTTTGCACTTTATTATGAAATTTGACTGTAAATAGTGTTTATAATTATTGTACACTGTACAAATTAATGTTGTTACTTTATTTTTTTTTTTTTTGCTTTTTTATGGAGGCGGTAGAGGGCGTGGCCCAATTCTAATTCACACTTTAGCTGCTCCCAATAATAAGACATATTGTCAAGAAGTTTGGTTGCCTTAGCTTTAATGGTCTCTGAGATATAGTTGTTCATACAGACATTTATAGGTTAAATTGACCTTGCGCACCTTGAATTTGATGATTTTCACTATATTACAATTTGTGACAGTAAACAGTGTCGATGGTCCAAGTACAGACCAGAAATGAACGTTTTAGCTTTCAAATATCGCTTGCAATATGCTTTTTATAGATTTGTAGGGGCGGCAGTGGGCGTGCCCTAATTGTTAAACAAACTTTAGCTGCTTGCAGTTATAAGAAATATTGTCTACAAATCTGATAGCCATAGCTCTTATGGTCTCTGAGATATAAGTGTTCATACAGACATTTTTAGCTTATATTGCCTTAGCTGCTCTACACTGTGTGGCCTGTGAGTTTCATGGCTTAATATGGTATACCCTTTCAATTGAACGTCATCAACAATGGGTGCACTGCACAAGTGTCGCAGTTGTAGCAACAACAACAGCAACAACAACAACAACAACATGAAACAGTTCCACACAACTGACCCACACTAAACTGTGTTAATAAGCCGCCTTGCTGTACTCGTATTGCGTTGTCTGAGAATGCGGGCGTGTTGCGTGGGCGTCTGTGCAACAAGACCGAAAGTGCATTTGTGGCACGGCCGCTGTTGCTGTTGCTGATTGGTGGCAACTGTCAGTCGGCTGGCAGCTTTATGACACCTGGCCTGCAATTATGTGCACTGAGCTCGCCAGGAATTCTAGTGCGAAGTTGAGGTTTCTTGCTCTGGTTATGCAATGAGGGCCGCCTGCAACCGGCTATAGTTGCAACAGTTTGCAGCAGTTTGCAACAGTTGTGGCAACACGAAGGGGCCGGAAATGGCGACTGGCTTTCTAAAGCAGCCACTTGTCTTGGCCGTTTCCGGCTCTTGGCCGCGAAATGCTGCATAAATCATCAGTCTGCCCACCAGCAGCATCATCCCAAACTGTGCAACGTTTTGTGGCACAAAATGCTCTCCATACGCTTTTTGGTAGCAACAATTTGGTGAACAAGTCCGCTGACTTGTTAAGTATTTCAAGTCAAGCCAGTTGCCGCAGCCGCAGCAGCCTAACACAAAAACTTAATTAAGAGCTAGTCACAGTAGTGTCTCCCTCCTGCTCTTCCCCCACTCTCCTCTCTACTACCCCGTGTACCCTCTCCTCTCTGTCTGCCTAATGGAGAGTGAATGCTGCTGCTGCTGCTGCTTGTGTGTGTGCTCTTATTCTGTCTGCCGTGGCATGTGGCGAAAGTAATGCGGTCGCCAGCCAAGCTGGGTCAACGGTGCGTATGCGCAATGCGAGCGGTCAGTCGGACAGTCAGGCGGAAGCTGGCCGCAAGCCAATTAACAATTATCACAGCCCGACTGCTGTTGTAGGTGTAGGCAATGTGGCCACAATCAGCGCCACAGATCAACGTGGCATGCGGTTGCATGTGCAACGTGGCCGCATGAACTTTGCAGCAGCCATTTAAGTGGAGCAACAGGCTAAAGGGGGGTGGGAAGGGGGAAGCAACTCTGTCATCCTAGCACTATTTTAATTAAAAACAAAACCGGCACAGCAAAATTTGCTCAGCATTTAACAATGCGGCGGCGTTTTAATTGGCAGCCGTTGCAGACGTTGCATAATGCGGCGCTGCAAAGTGATGCAGCAGCAGCAGCGCCTCTAACTGGCCTGGCTAAAAGCAGAAACATGTTGCTCATATATTTCTTGGCTAGCCAAGCCTCAACTGCCTCCTCCTCGCCTGCTCAACTTGGTAGCTCCTCAGGCAGCTTAATGGTGTCAACACTACAGCAAGTGGAGAGGCGAGAGAGAGAGGAGTGGAGAAGATGCAGAGAGGAGTGTGGCAAGTAGAGAACGAGACGAAGGAGTAGAGAGAGGAGTGTGACAACTAGGGGAGCAGGTGCAGAGAGGAGGAGTGTGGCAAGTAGAGAACTAGAAGAGAGTGCAGAGAGAGGAGTGTGACAACTAGAGCGAAAGAGAGAGAGAGAGTACAGAGAGGAGTCTAGAGAGGAGTCTAGCAGTGTGGCAACTAAAGAAGGGGAGAGACTGGAGTTTGGACTGTGGCTTCTCAGTCGCCTTCATTGCAATTGTCCAAAATTTATTGCTTTCATTGGCATTGACAGCGATAATTGGCTAAGAATCATTTTGGCCATTTCACAGCAAGAAAGTTTGCTTTGCCGCCGCCGCCGACGACGCTACCGTTGCTGACTTTATGCAAATGCAACAGCAGCAGCAGCAGCAGCAACAGCAGCAGCGTTTAACTGTTCTCTGTCTGCGGCTGAATGATGTCAAACATGTACGAGTGTGCATCATTTATCATTAATCATGCGACGGCGGCATTAAATACAGGTAAGAAGCGACACAAACATTCGCAGAGACACTTAGAAACAGATGCAGACACAGAGAAATACAGACACACAGGCACACAGATACAAATATATACCTATATATACTATATATTGTACTATATCAAGTAAGTAACATATTTAGAGTGGCATCAGCAAACTGAGCAACTGCTCCTTTTGTTGCCCTTTGCGAGGGCTGTAAATCGAATTGGAGAAGATGTTGCAGCATATTATTAATTATTATTGGGAGTATAAAGCAAACTTGAGGTACAAAAAAATCAGTTTGATTTCGAATTATAGCTTAGTATCCAGTCAAATCAACAGCAAACTTGCCAAAAAGACATACAACATACCATACACTTCCTTATTTAATACTCATATCATATTGTATTGTATAAAGACCTACAAGATCGACTCCTTCAGTGCATAAATGAACAATAGTTTCGTAGATGTTTGATCTAATCAAATGGAGTGGATGGTGCTTTATTCTACAAAAAGAGACGTGTTGTATGCTTGACAGTTATCGATGCAGAGAGAAAGAGTAAGCGATGATTACAAAGATATCGATTACAGATAATTATCTATGGAAATTAAATATTGTATTTAAATAAATGTGTTTGGCAAAATGAAAGGGTCGCCAGATCTCTCTACAGCCACAAAAAGCCTCGGCCTCGTCGTAAAAAGCTCTTTCTTTTTGAATGATCAGATATATGTATATAGGTTAGTATAAAATTTGACTATGAACATCATTTGAACATCAATTTGTGTTGCCTGCAGACACTTTAAATGCCAACGGAATTACCTAGTGTAATTTCATATCAATAAGCATTGTGCGACTGCCCATAGCCCTGCATGTTTTATTTTAGTATACCCCATCTTAGAATGAAGTTGTTACCCCTGATAGCTATAAAAGTAATACTAACATTTATTACACTTACATATCTATACCATAAATAGAATACTTAGAAAATAGCTAGACAGCAAGTGAGGTTAACTTTTCTTTGCCAGACTGTTATTTGATATGCAAATTAAATTCTCAAAAAGTGCAAATATAAAATGTTATCACAGTGAAGTCAGCTATAAAGGTGCATAATGTATATATCATATATATATAATATAGTTTATCATTTACGGCTTTATTTACAACAATACAAAGAGCAGCCCCCAAGCTGCAAGTCATGCACTTCAAGTTACATTTGCTGGAGTTTTTAATTAAAGTCTCTGCGTGAAATGTATTGTACGGCCTACAGAGAGAATCGCTATAGTTCAAGAACTCAATTTAAGCAAAAAGGTATGTAAAACGCTATCGCTGTTATCGCACTGTTATCGATAACAGGCAACACAGATGATAAGCGTCACTTTGTTTGGGGTCAGAGAGATTTCCGATGAATCGCTGATTAGCCACGCTCCAACTCAGGCAACTTCAACTTCAGTTGGATACAAATGAATATATATTATATATATCGTATATATACTATGTGTACTATATATCTATGTGTGATATATGTGCCAGTGATTTACAATTGTTGTCGTGTTGGTCTTATCACAAATTTGCTGCGCAGATAAGCTATGCAAATATTGTAGTACAACAACAATGACAGGCAAAGGGGCAGGCAATGTGTGTGCTATGCATGTGTGTGTGCGCTGGTGTGTGTGTGGTACCTGTCGGACTCATTCCGCAGCTGTGTTTAATATCATTGCCATATGCATTATTGCCAAACTGTAAAACCGCACAAAACAATGAACGAAACGATACAATGGACACAGCAACAACAACAACAACAACAATTGTACAGAAGATACACACACACACACAGCTAGAGACCTGTGCAACGGGACGTATGCGCGCTGGCTGGCCTACACTGCGTATTAGTATTGTTACTCTCTGTGTGCCTTTTTTTTCGGGCATATTAGATAAGTTGAGATTGGCGATTGTCGGTTTTATTGTTTGTCGCTTGTTGTGCCATTGTTGTTGCTGCTGTTGTTGCTGTTGTTGTGGTTGCTGCTGCGGTGCTGTTATTATGCAAATTTCTTAACAACCTCTAAGCAACATTTTCGTTTCACTTTTTTTTTTTGTTGTTGTTGAATTTTTAATTAACATTGCGCATACGCCGCATGCACCCCCAACGGACGGCGGCGGCATCTCTTAAGGCAAAAAGCGGCGCCCCTTTTTCGAGGTGTGTTGTTGTTGCTGCTGTTGCTGTTGCTGCTGTAAAATGTATGCCAAATGAAATGCTGCTAAAAATGAAATAATGAGTACAGTTTGTTTTATGCAAACATGCGCTAAACACTTTCACTGCAGCAACAACAACAGCAGCAGCAGCAGCAGCAGCGCGACTGCAACACGAAGTTCGTGAGTGGGGGAGGCTGCAAAATTGGGCAATGAGTCGAAGTACCAACTGGGGAAAATGGGCGAAAAACAAGGAGAGAGAGAGAGAGAGAGGGAGGGAGGGAGGTAGGTAGAGAGGAGGAAACTGGACAAGGCGATGCTGCGTTGTCGCGCGTTTTGCAATTAACTGACGACGACGGCGACATTGATTAACGAGGAGTTTTTTTTGAAAGCGGCACTCAAACACGCGCGCTAATGTACACAGGCAGACAGACAACAACAGCAAGAGGAGCAACAACAACAACAGGAACAACAACAACAAGAAGAGGAACAACAACAACAACAAGCAGAGCAGCAACAGCTCCAACAATGCGCAACAGCTGATGCTGTTGCCGCACAAAGCACTGCACACTTTACACGCACAACTACAACTATAGCTCATAGTGCAAATGCCAGTGCATGCGTGTGTGTGTGTGTGTGTGTGTGTGAGTGCAGCCTGCAGGCAGGCGCATTCAATTGTTGTCAATGTTTGCTAATTGAATTGAATGAACTCACTTCGTTGGCTTAGCAAAATTACTTAGTAGAAAAACAGATGAAAGCGACAGATGAGCATGCAAGACTATAAGATACCCTGCTTGCAAATGACCAGCACACTGTTCTTACTGCTCTACTGCTTGCTCGTTCTGACATATGTTACATTTGCTGCACTGACTTGAAATAACTTTTGTGTTTATGGTGCGAACTGTTTGCGAATTTGTTGAAGATGTAGATATTAAAGTCAGCTATGGTGTGTGTCGAACAAGAAAGTTGTAACTTTTACACAACGCTTACAAATGGCATTGAAAAATTAAAGTATTGATTTACAGCAGCGGTGGGCGTGGCACTCAATGTTTAGCACAAGCTTTAGTTACTCTGAATGTACAGCAAACTTTCTGCTAAATTTGGTGTCTCTAGCTTTTATGATAGCAGAGATATAGGCGCTCATACAGACAGACATGCAGACAGACAAGGCGTAAACGACTCTTGCTCAAGAATATATATGATTTTTAAGGGTCTGCCACGCCTCCTAGTGCCTGTTGCCTGCATTTGCACCAAGTTAGTTGCCCTTTGCTGAGCACTTTGATGATTGATCGAAGTGTATAATCAGTTCAAGTAATTGCCACAACATACACACACACACAGCACACACACACAAACACAACACACACACAAACAGACAAGCAAGCACACAAGAACATTAAGAACACCCACTCGATCGACTTGTGATCTGTAGAACACTTTCACTTGCTTATTAATTGCGAATTTTGTTTGCTTTTGTTTCTTTTTTTTTTTTTTATTTTCTTTGTGTGCGAATGTACGAACGAATGACAATGAATACTGTGAGTACTATGCGAGAGCAGTACTCGTTATTTATTATTTTATTATTTATTGTGCATGCCAGGGGAGCAGTAGGGAGAGGGGGGGGGGGGTGGATAATAGTAGTCGTTGCACTTGCTGAAGTGCGTGCACTGAGGCTCGACGACCCCAGTTTGCATCTGGCAGCGCATATTGTAAGTGCACACACACACACACACACACACACATACAAACAGAGATTTATACAGCACTTTCATATATGGTAAATATTTGCAAATTCATTTGAACTTGACTTTTGACCAGCCACAAAAGTCGATCACATTTTTTCAACACCTTTTTTGAGAGATAAACAAATCGAATGTGAATATTGATAAAGAGAGCGATGAGTTTTGAATAAAGCGGCAATGAATAAACATTTATTGGGCCATAAGATTATTCATTTCTCATATCAAAACAATAATAAGGAGGCGTGATGTGGAATGTGAAATGAAAACGTTTATGTAAATGCGACTTTATATTAATTTTCTATTTAGTTTGAGGTGAGCTCAGTAAGTAAAAGTTCTAGGTTGGAAAGGTTTTACTCTAGACTGCATTTAGGTGTTTTTAAATTAAAATAATTTAAATACTTTGTATCTTCAAACTGATGAAGATAATGTATATGTTTCTTATGATATTTAAGAGTTAATGATATTTCATACGATTTTGGCTGATAGGTCATGTAAAGAATGTTAAGGCAAGATTTGAAGTGTTAATATATCTACAATATATCTCTTCAAAGAAAGCTTCTTAGTTTTACTGACTAGTATATATATAAAGTATTAAATAAAAAAATATATAACTCTATGAGAAATAAGTGCAATTTAGCTGTTATAATTTGTAAATACTTTATTATTGTTTAAAAAATATCGGAGACAATATTGACTAATGAAATTCCAAAACATCTTCATCATTTCATCTACTAAAATATTGAACGAAAAAATTTATTAGAATGTATAACAAAATATCGAAGACAATATTGACTAATGAAATTCCAAAACTTCTTCATCAAATATTGATCAAAAAAATTTAATAGAATGAAGATATATGTTTGGAAATTGATTACAAATTATACGTATTATTTAGTTTATATTTGCATATTAAAATTGGTTACCTTGCATCACAATTATCACTATACATAACTATAACTTTAACTGTATTACTTGTGATCAATTTCATTTTATTTTCATTTCATTTTCAATTGAAATTCACGTCTAAATCATAGAATTGCAACTCAGTTTATATGTCTCATTCAAAGAGTTTTAGTTCTATTACTAACTGATAATGATTGATGATAATACGTTAAGTGAAATTAAAAGAATACAGTCATGACAATTATCAGACAGCTGCTGTCCGTTTAATTGTGTCTGTCCAGTGACTGTCTCTGTAATGAATGTTCTTTGAGTGTTCAGTCATCAGCAGCACTACAATACTCGTATAATTTCCAACAATTGCTAAGTAATCGATGCAGTACTGGAAGAAGACCTTACAGCAAAACTAAAAATAGTGTTTAATATAAAATATTTAGACCGTTTACTATATAGACAATGTATACTGTGTGGATATAATTTATAATTCATGCAGTCATTATCCCTAGTCGAGTGTGGTCAAACATGAAGCTATATACTGCTCATGCTAGTCTGTATATTATCCTATATACTAACCCGAATAGAGCACGATATATACAATATATATACAATACATATACCATCTATATACCATGTTTAAATCTAGATACACCAAGGTAGATGTAATACATTTGTTTGTGCTCTATAATTCTTCTTGATGTTCTGTTGTTGTGCGCTTTTTTATTGCCATTGTTGGACTCTTTAATTAATTTGTGTGTCTGCATATTGTTGCTGTTGCTATTGCTGTTGTTGTTGCTGTTGTTGCTACTGCTGTTGTGGTTGTGGTTGCTGCTGCTCATGTTGTTGCTACTGTGGCTGTTTCTGTTGCCACTGCCGCCGCCTTTTGAACTGTGCCCTTTTACGTTTTCCATTGTAATTGATTTGCTCTGTTAATGATGGCGCTGCCCCTGGCGCGCAACATGCACAAACATGTACAGAATACTATATAAATATATACATATACATATATATAGTACATATACATATATTCAAAATACTTAGCTACGACAACAACAGCGACAGCAGCGTCGCGGCATATTAGTCATCACTGGGCGACGTAGTCACTGTAAAAATAGCCAAACAACAACAACAGCAACAAATTGGCCACAAAAGGGGGGGCCAAAGATTTGAGAAACGTTTGAAGCACTGTAAGGTCAGGATGGAGGAGGGGCGGGGGGTAAGGGGAATTGCTTTCGTTTGGTTATTTTCAAACGCAGGCGTAGCTCGCCGCACTGGTAAACAAGTTAGCTGATTCATTTGCCCGCCAGCTGTAGCCGTAGCTACTTTTTGGCTTTTTTTTTTTCGCCAGACTGACGGTCCGCTAAATTGGCCAAGAACTTGTCATTAATCGCGGATTGTCAAGCCACAAGTGCACAAAGTATTGTAGTAAAGAAGAAACAAGAAAAGCATAAAGAGGAAAGAGCAAAGAGCGCGTTTCTAAATAAGTTTGCAATGGCTTTGCCAGAGTAAGATGGCGTAGGGAGGGAAGGGGAAAGGAAGATGGAGAAAAAGAGAGAGGGAGAGAGAGAGAGAGGGAGAGGTGCAGAGAAGAAGAATACTTAGAGAGAGAGGCAGAGGCAGAGGCAGAGAGCCAAGGAAAGCAAATGACTTAGACTATTAAAACTACTCTTGGCTGAAGTTGAAAGATTCGATCTATTGCAGAATACGAGGGTCGTTTGATAAGTCCGTGACTTTTTGTATTTGCCGCGCACCTGCTCTAAATACAACACTGCTCCTGTCAGCAGTTATCGATTAACAGCTGACGGTAAAATTTTGAGAAAGCTGCGTTTTTTGGTTTGCGTTTTATAGGCATTGAAAGCAGACGATCTCGTGAATTTTAACGAAAATGGAAAAAAGTGAATTTCGTGTCAGCATGGCAAAATTTCATAAATTGGGCTACGAACTGCTACCCCATCCAGCATATTCTCCAGATTTAGCCCCCTGTGACTATTTTTTGTTTCCAAACATGAAGAAATGGCTCGGCGGTAAGAGATTCGGGTCATCACAGAAACAAACGACTATTTTGAGGGCCTTGAGAAAACCTATTATTTGGAAGGAATAAAAAAATTGGAAAAACGCTGGACTAAATGTATAGAGCTAAAAGGAGATAATGTTGAGAAATAAAACGCTTCTTTGACGAAAAAAATATATTTTATTCAAAAAGTCACGGACTTATCAAACGACCCTCGTATATATGTTAGAATGAATATAGATAGATATAAATATAAATATAGATTACATTTGCATATGTTTATGGTTTGTTTCATTCGTTTAACATTTGCAACATTCCATGAGAAAGTTTTCAAAAAACAAAATATAAAAATAGGTTAAAGGTAGAGCTGGAGAAACATCGATGTTACATTGATAAACATCGATGTTTCGTATGAAAAACCTCAGTAAACATCGATGTTTCTCCAGCTCTAGTTAAAGGCCTTAGAATGCATTGAATAAGTTTGTTATTATTATCACTGCTTGTTGTGGAGCAGATCTAGATATATAGATATCTATTGTACTTCCTGCTGTAATTTTTGCTTTTATGCCAAAGAAATCCTTCATTGTGCCTGTACTGGACTAGTTGAGCTCAACTTGCTTACCCTGAGAAGGAGCTTGCCTAGCGATCGGTTCTTTTGAATGCCATTCAAGTAAATACTAACAGTTTCAGACTTGAACTTCCTTAATTGCATTTAATTTTCTGCCTAGATTGCTAAGATGTGCTCTTAGTCTACAATGACTTTTAAGTATTGTAGATCTGTGTGGATTCTTACTCTATTCATACACTGCTTTAAACTCTTGATGTTGTAGCTGCCTAAGGGCAACTTTGAGTGCCACAAGCTTGCTCTTGCCCAGTCTAATGTACATAAGGCAGTTATATATATATGATTCCATATGATAATTATAATTACTAGCAATTAGACACGCATGTCTCTGGTTATGCAATCAAATGCAGATAATTGTATAAAATCAATATATTGTGGGCACAATCTAATAAATGAACTGTATAAATTATTGCCAAAGGCCTCTAGAGATGCACAGACAGTCTGCACTTTATAAATGATAGACAATATATATATATATATATATAGAAAAATAGACAAATTCGTTCTTATATCTTCATTAATATTGTAGTTAGTAACTGTAGTAACCTGTAGTACCTATGCAGTTGAACATGAGTGGCAGATGTACTAAAAATGAATACAAGGCAAATAGATGAAGAGAGAGAGAGAGAGAGTGGAATACGCACATTTCAATAGGACGACGCCGTTGCTGTGCTGATTGCTCAGATTTCGATTCAGATTCAGATTCAGTCCGAGATTGTTGCGAATCAGCGAATGCGAATGCTGCTGCTGCTGCTGATGGTGTTGGTGTTGGTGTTGGTGAGTGCCCTCCAGGGCGGACTTAAGCATTTGGAAGGCCATTGTGCAGGTGCATTATATCGTAGAGGTGTACCGTATATTCTAGATCGTATATTGTATATCGTATTTTGTGTTTTGATATCTCTGCTCACTCTCTCTTCTCACTTTAACTTCTCTCTCTGTATTTCTCTCTCTGTGTCTGTTGCTGGCAATGTTTAAAATGTTGCAAGCTCAAAAAAATGAATACAGTTGAACACATTTTCGAATCGATTTGCTGAACAAATCGTTCGGCAATTCATTCTACAATACGTTCCATCTACATTTCTCATCTCGACTGATAACAGACGACGCAACGGCGACGACGACGGCGACGATCTGCGACGTTGTCTGTCAAGTTTGCAGCACAAATTAATTGTTGTCGATTTATTTTTAATACGCATGCATGTTAACATGTATGCTTGTATGCGACACACACACACACAGACACACACATGTGTAGAGAACTACAACTACAAGAGTAGCAACAACAACAACAACGTCGCGTTTACGCCTCCCCGACGCGAACGCGCTCAACTTGGCGCTCGCTGGCAGCGTTTTTATGGGTCGCAGGTCGGGAATCAGATTGGGGAAGTGGCTAAAGGAGCAGGGGGAACGAGGGAATGAGGGAAGTGGGAGGGGAGTGGAGGGGAACGAGGGAATGCTAGCTGTGGGGGGATTTCATGGGGTCGTGTTGCCGTTATTTGGGGTCGACTGGGCCTCCCATTGGTCATGGGGCAACAAGCATTGCAACATTGACAACAAACACACACAAACACACACAGAGAGAGAGTGGGAGAGAGAGAGGGCGACACACGACACTGAGACACGCAACTGGACTTACAGCGCACACCGGGTATACCCTGTAAATAGGATGCGGGCCACGCGTTGTTTAATTCATTCACTTGCACTTGCACTTTGTTTTCAGCACTTTAGATGTATCTGTAACTGCAGCTCTGTATCTGTATCTGTATCTGTATCTGTATCTGCACAGTGGGTACCACAAAAAATGCCAAAAAACAAAAGAAAGGCAAAGCGAACGAGCGAACGCGCGCGCTTCAAACGTTGGCAAACATGCGGCAGGCACGACAAGATCGATTCTACTGAATCCGGTGAGTGCCGATGAATGGGAATGGAGCCCAAAAACGAGACAACAACAACAACAACAACAACAAAAAGCACGACTAAAAAACGGGCAAGCGAAACCAAAACGAAACGCTGACGAGACGCGACGAGTCGAAGCGAAGCGACTGCGCGCTGCGCGATGTCCAACGACGGCGACGGCGACGGCGACGCGCTGCTGCAGTTGGAGCATGTGCCACAAAAAATTATCACGCTGTCTGCGCTGCGCGCGATTGCGATTGTGTGAATGTGTGTGTGTGTATCTGTGAGAGGTGTGTGTGAAATTGCGGAGTTCTGCGAAGTAGACAGTCTTTGTATTTTGCAGTGCAGCCTGAAAGCGGGCTATGTAAACTAGTTTAGACGAAGCAGGCCAAGCAGTGCAGATGACAACCAACATGAGATCAAGCAGTACACACGAACAGGAACATGAGATCAAGCAGTGACCATAAAGAGGCACATCAATGCAAGCAGTGCAACCGGAACATGATAATTAGGATGGCTGCACATTTTGCAGCAGTTCAAGCAGCACACTGCTTGCTTAACAGCACTCTGTTAGCAACAAAACAAGCAGTATTTCATTTGGAATAACGGCATTTATTTTCCATTTTCAATTGGAAATTGCGCCAAAACCAGCTGAGCTAGCGGTTTGCGGCTTTTTGTAAAGTTTAAATTGCTTTCGCTTTTATCAGCACACATAAGTTTTCAAGTTTGTAGGGCGTTCAGCTTGCCCTGCAGCAGCCTATAAGGTTTTGATAGTTTTTTCAGGTTTCTCTCATTTTTTAAAACGAAAAACCGTTCAAAAACGCCAGAAGGGGGCTTACGTGGGGGCGTGGCGGGCCTAAAATTCAAATTTAACAGTGCACGCGCAAAAGTAGGCAACAGTTGCGACCAAAAGCGAAGGTAACTTCCTTAAGTAAACAGTGCCACCAACTTAGCCAAGACACAAGCCAAAAGTTTACTATTGCACCACTGCGCTGCAGATGGCGCAAGCAAAAGTGCGCAAGATGGCGGCACTGTGCACTTGCACAGTGGACTTGGTGTGATTTAAAAAATGTATAATATATATATATATTTAGTAGAAATATAAAATATATAATGAATGTGTTTTAATTTTCAAATATATCATAATGAAAAAAAAAATGTATTTGTAAAAAATATGTTTATATACTAATTATAAATGCAAATTATCAACGTAGACTCACTCACCTGCCAGTCCCGCGTCGTTGATGCTGGACGTGGATGTCGATATGCCCGGCAACTTGCGCCAGCCCTTGCGGTTCCAAAAGCTGCGCGTCTTCGACTCGGTGGGCACAGTGGGCCCGGGATCCTCAGCGGCGCGTATGCGAGCACAGCTCAGTATGCGCCGCCCGCAAGAGGCGCGTGTGAGGAAGCTGCAGTGCGTTGCGCCACCAGCGCCCGTGCAACTGGCCGCGGCATCCATGGCTGCCTCATCGTGTGCCGCGACAATGGAGCGCTGAAAGGAGCGACAACTCTGTGTGGCATATGCCGCCGTGGCAGTGGGCGTCTGGCGGGCGCACTTGATGTGCTGCGTCTTCGTCAGCCGCAGACTGCCAATGTAGCTGGCGCCGCTGCTGCCACTGAAGCCGCTGTCCAGATCAGAGGCTGTGACGGCGGCGGCAGAGGTGGCGGCTACAGCGGCGGAGGGAGCCTTCAGCGTGGCCAGCAGCTGCTCGATGCCGTCGCTGCTATCACAGATATTGTCCGCCGAGGTGGAGGTCAGTCTGGCCATGGCCAGCATTGCCGGTTGTCCGCTGGCCGCCGTCACGCACACAGTGGGACTGGGCTTGGAGGAGGCCGCCGCCGCCGCCGCCGGCTGGCCGTCAGCTACTACTGCTGCTGCTGCTGCTGCTGTCGGCACGGGCGGACTGCACTTGGGCGGACTCTCGGGCATCAGCATGGCCTCCACGCTGAGATTGAGCTCGCCGAGTATCTTGTGATGGCGATGCTGCACGCGACGCAGCTCCTCCTCGACCAGCGTCTGATTGAGCGACCCCGCCGAGTGTGAGTTGAGTGTGCAGCGCAGTGGAGGCGACGACGCAGCAGTCGAGCAGCTCTGCAGCGCTGCTGCATTGATCTCCTCATAGAAGTTCTCGCTCTGGCTGGCCAGCGTGGTCACCTTGTGGTAGCGCGTCTGATACGATTGCAGTGTGGCAGGCGACACCAGCTGCTTGTTCTTCTTGCCCGCGGAGAGCAGCGCTCGTATGGAGTTTGGCGGCGGTGGCGGTCCCTCGTCGTCGCCATCGCCGCCGCCACACTGTGCTGCCGCTGCTGCTGCCGCTGCCGCTGCTGCTGCGCCTGCAATTGTTGCCTCCGGCTTGGGCACATTGGAGTGGCGCATGGCTGCGCCAGGTTCGTAGTAGGCATAGGAGTAATCGTGCTGCTGATGATGATGGTGAAGATGATGATGATGATGATGCTGGTGCTGGTGCACCTGATGCAGACTGGCCGCCTGCTGCAGTGCACCCCACTTGTTGGCATCGTGGCTGCTGCTGCTGCTCGTCTCCCTGCCCAAGGTCTTGCTCTGCCGCGCCGCCAGCTGCTTCAGATGATGCGGCGAGAGCTCGCCGTGCTGCTGCTGCTGCTCGCTGCATATTTCAATGGCATCCGGATCGGGATCGGGATAACGCGGCAACAGCTGCCGCCGTGCATTGCCATTGTGCATGGCTACTCCCGGTGTTGCTGCTGCTGCTGCGCCTGCATTGCTGCTGACCACGGCAGCAACGGCAATGGGTGAGCTGCCGGCGGACTTGTGCAGCGGACTGTTGCTGCTCGTGGCTGCTCCCGCTGCTGTTGCTGGTGGCGGATAATCTGGCGGCGGTGGAAACTGCAGGCAGCCAGCGCTGGGCTTAGGCGCCACTGGCTTGCCCAGGCCATGTATGGCCTCCAGTTGCTGCTGCTGCTGCTGTTGCTGCTGCAGCTTCTGCTGCTGCTTTAGGCGCTGCAGCTGCGTCTGCTGCTGCGTGTAGTAGTTCTGGTTGGCGGGCTGATGCGAGTGCGCGTGCGAGTGCTGCTGATGTTGCTGATGCGAGTGCTTCAGCTTGGAGTGCGGCGTGTGTGGTGTGTGCTGCGTGGCATGCACCACATGCAGCTTGGCCAGCTGATGGGCGTGCGTGTGGGCGTGGTGGCTGTCGGCACTGTTGCTGCTGCTTGTGTTGCTGCTGCTTGTGTTGCTGCTGCTGTTGTGGCTGCCGTTGCTGCTGTGATTGTTGTTGTTGTTGTTGTTGCGTCTGCTGCCCAGTCCCAGGCTCTCCATGGCACATGTTGCTGCTGCCCGCTGCCCTCCCTTTGCCGCGCCCTGCAATGAGTCCAGTTTAGCGACAATTAGTTAAATAGTTATTGTTGTTGCAGCTGTTGGTGCAGCATCTGCCCGATACAACAACACTTCCTAGAACCCCCTCCCCCTCTCTTTTCTGCCTCCTCCCGCCTTGCTTGGCACGCTCCAACTGCATTCAAATGCTGCCCCAGCTCCGCATTCCCACTTAGCACGCGCCCCAGCCACACATTCCCCTCCTCCCTCCCCCCTCGCTGCTCTTTCACTATTATCCGCGCAGAGATTAATTGCTGCTAATTAGCGCAGTCTTTGGCTGCGGCCAGCGGATGCGAACGTGGACGTGGACGCCGCCAGCTCTGGATCCGGATCGTCCTGGGCTTCGCATTAGAAAATGTCTTTTTATACTCGCCGAAGCGTAAATTGAAAAGCGACGCAGACAAAGCTGGAAAATTTGTATATATATACTATATATATAATTATTTTTATACATATATGCAGTTGCACAACCTACAGATACCCTGCTTTCAAATCTTAACACAATACAACCTTCAACTTAACAGACGTACGCTACATTCTGACTGTAATTCTAATTCAAATTCTTCCAGTGGAAAATACACAAACAATTCCAAAAACAAAGTCTTCTGCTGCCTATTGCTTTCTCACTCTAACATACATCTGCAGGCAGGCGCACATACAATATGTAGGTTACTCTGGGCCCTACATTGATCTGAGTACCTTCTGTGTTTCTTGTACAATTAGATTAGATTTAGATATCATAGTCCTCTTTGTATATTGTATATCAAAGTCAGAAAGTTTTATGTTTTAATACGTTGCTTACTTATCGAAAAGAAAAAATCAGTTATTTTATTTTATTTTTTATCAGTTATATTTGGCACCCAACATTTAAAATTAACTTTGTCTATTGGATATTAAATATATATATATTTATATTTCTTTGGGACTGTGTATAATAAAGTTTATGGAGATCTGGCAACCCTTTGAATTTGCCAATCACAATTATTTAAATTTTAAGTTGCATAGATATTAATCTGTAATCGATATCCTTGTATTCATCGCTAATTCTTTCTCTTTCCATCGCTATCTGTCAAGCACACCACCACACGTGCCGCCTTGAGACTTTTAAAAACTTTTATTTGAATCTAAATAAATTTTAAGAGTAAATAAACATCCATTTCATTTGATCCACACAAACATCTAACAAAACTATTGTTCACCACAAGTTATTTTCGTTTTAAAACGACATTCGGCTTGCAGAGCTACAGATTAATTATTATTATTATTATTTACAATATTATTATATTACTGTATTTATTTATTTACCTATATTCATAATAATTTATAACTGTGCATTTATAAGTATCCAGTTGCGATGAAACTTCACTCGTATGTTAATATCGACAGGCCCCGCTCTGTTCCAACTTTTTCCAATTTTAAGCACCTTAACTCCCCTTAAAAATTCCAAAATAAAGCAAACCGAACTTATAGTTAGGTATTTATAATCCCATATCTTATATAGTAGCCTCAGCTATATGGTAGGTTAATTGACAGCTGATATCACTGGTAAACTTTATTTAAACTGCATTCCATTTTATTTGCTGGGATTAGGAACATTAAAATATCATTTAGAGAACGGACAAACAACAAAGCTTAGATCGGCTCAGGAGATGTCGTATTGTAGAATGCAAAGAACAGAGACAGAAGAAAAAGAGAAGAGAGAGAGAGAGAGAGGGGAGGAACTCCGGGACGAATTGCAATTCCAATTAAACGATTCGCACAAGTTTTGTTGAATTCTTCATAATTTTCGCTATTTTAGTGCAGGTACAAACGATCCCCTGCTAAATGATAATGTCAGTTGTTTGGCAAGATTATGAACCAGATAAAGGTCTGTGTGTGTGTGCGGCAGTCTCCCCCTCTACCTCTCTCCCTGTCTGTCTGTGTGTACTTGTCCAGACTCTGGCGATCGGACAGCAAAGAGCAGCCTGATAATGTGCGGAACATAATAAAGTTAACGATGATAATGCCACCAAGTTATGACTGCATGGCAGGTTGCTGCCGGAGAGAGAGAGAGAGAGAGGGACAGGCAGGACACACTGCGAATTCAATTGGTAATTTGAGTCACAGTTCACCCGCTTCCCCACGCACCTCCTCCCCTCATGCTTATCGCCGTCACAGTCTCCATCTCCTTCTCCAACTCCTTCTCCTTCTCCGACTGTGTCCCTGTAACCTGAGACGGCTCTGAGAACTCGAATGTTTGGGTACATTTGGCACATGGAAACAGGGTAGCAAGGGAAACGGGGTTGGGGGGGGGACACTTGGGACATGGGGACACTGGTGAACGGATAAGCGGGCACACTGGAGCACACTGCGCTCCGCTTGGCACAGCAGGTCACCAAATTAGCGTCTAAATTTAGCTACTCTACTCGGCCAATGAGTCGGCGCAGCGGATATTGAATTGAGAGTGGCAGAGGCAGCAGCAGCACATGCGCAAGTAGAAGAGCAACTTGCTCTAGAGAAATGGGCTAACCAATACCCTGCAATATGTGGAGATAAATTACGATTGCATTCTGCATTTACTGCACATTGTTCCTGTTCCTTTGGAAGTCTACTATACATATTAATGTAACAAAGATACAATCAAGTTGTGCTGTACTGTTATATACCCTCTACACACCTGATCTTCCACCAACATATTGCCCAGATATATATTTTTATACCCTTCGACCATTGAAAATGGTCAAAAAAGGGTTTACTCACTTTGTGCAAATGTATGTAACAGGCAGAAGGCGGCGTGGGAGACCCCACAAAGTATATATATTCTTGCTCAAGATCACTAGCCAAGTCGATTAAGCCATGTCTGTCTCTCTGTCCGGATGTCTGGATGTCTGGCTGTCTGGATGTCTGGATGTCCAGATGAACACACAGATCTCAGCTATTATAAAAGCCAAATTTTGCATGAAGGTTTCTGTTTATCCGGGACAGGTGAAGTTTATTTCAAATGTTAGCTGCCACGCCCCCCGCCCACTCAAATCAATAAATTCATCTTTTAAGCTGATTTGCGAGCGACATATAAAAGAAACAACATTCTGAGTAAGACTATACTAAGCTAATTATTTTACCAACATAAAGTCAAAATTTCAATCTATTTGTATATATATTATTATTTATTAATATGTATTTATAGATATATGTATAAATACATCTTAATATGTAAAAAAATATACAAATATATCTAAATATGAATTAACATATATAACTATTCTTGACAAAGTTACTAAATAAGAAACTAAATCAGCTCTCCAGGCAGTTAAGATTGTTTTAAAACATTTTTATACCCTTCAAACATTAAAAGTTGTCAAAACAGGGTATACTTACTGTGAGCAAATCTATGTAAGAGGCAAAGGAGACCCCATAAAGTATGGGCATACCTCCTTTAGGGAATAAGGAGGATATGTGGCACCCCTCTATTTAATATATTGTAGCAGCCACTGATTTCAATTCCCTTAGATCGAAGGGTATCCTGCTGTCAAGTGCTCTCATTCTTTTACTACTCTACATAAATTTAACATACCCGTTGCATGCATGTGCCGTACAGGGTAGTCACGGACAGGGAAAGCTGCACTTACTAACGAAAAGAGTTAGTTTTTATGTGTGTTAGTTAGTCACTCTCTCCAACTTGAGCTCCCTCTTGCTCTCCTCTATCTCCCCCATCCCTCGCCCACCCTCCCCCTTTCTCTCTCTCTCTCTCTTTCTCTTTCTCTTGCAGATTGCACTTGTTTCAGTAGCTGCAAACTGAGTCAAAAAGGAAGCTCTCAAGCTGATATTCCCATTCTCTGCGAGCTTCAGTGCTGGCCAGGACAAACCTAATGAAGTCATTGAGTACTTGTGTGTGTGTGCGTGTGATAGTGTGCGTGTGCTTGTTAGTTTGCCCCGCTCTCTCTCTCTCTCTCTCTCTGTGGCAGGCGGCGAAATTGACGAAGAAAGTGAAGTGAAAAACATATAAACACAACTCGAGCATGCGAGAAATTCTTTCCGGAGCCTTTTTTCCCTTCCGGCCTGCACTGGCCAATTACGGCGATGTCTCGAGACTTTCGCTGGGCTATTCTGGGGAATATAGTACAGAAGTGTATGTGTGTGTGTGTGCATATACTGTATGCAAATATCCGGGCAGGGATTCAGCGGAGGCTGCAAACAATTGATGTGTTAAAGTTGTCGGTTGCCACAGAATGCGGCAATGTTTACTTTAAAGCGCACACAGGGCTGCATCAACAGCAGGTAGGGGGGGTGGGGGGAGGGAGTGTGGGTAGTGGGGAGGGGGGCAGGCAGGGAGGCGTGTGTGTTCCATAAGAAACTGACTGAGCATGAAGTCGCGAGTGGCTGAAGAGTTGGCGTGTTTGCAGAAGGGATAACAACTCCACAGAGTACCCCCTTGCACACACTTGCACACCCATTTGCCGTAAGTAAGGGGAAATGCGTGCAAGGCACAAAACAACACAACGCATTGCAATAATTATTCGCAAAACGAAAGGAAGCGACAGCAGCAGTGGCAGTGGCAGAGGCAGAGGCAGCGCTGCAAGAGTGTTGCATGTTCTTCTATCATATTTACAATTTATGTGTCGCCAATGCACTCAGGCCAACCCCAGTCCCAGTTCCAGTCTCAGTCCCCCCTCCCTGCTCCATTGGCAAACCCCTCTCGAAACTCCTTTGGCATTGGCGTGGCACGACGCTGTTGCCACGCTGCAAAAATGCAAATGGAGCCGCCGCCGCATGGAGAGAGCTGCGCAGCAGTTGCAGTTGCAGTTGCTGTCGGTAGCATGATGATGCGAGCGCGAACAAGTAATTAGAAAATATATTTAAGATGTCGACAGACTCCAACTCCAGCTCCAACTCCGATTCCGACTCCAATTGCGTTTCCAACCCCCTGTTCACGAATTACAAGCTGCGGCTGCGGCACTGCCGTCTGATCGCCGTCGTCATTGTGGTGCAATTTATGCCCGACTGTGGAATACCCCTACTAAACAAGCAAAATGATATTTCATTTGCAATTTTATTTGTAACGTGATCGTTTCTTAACAAGGTTGCCATGTCTGCTCAACGTTAACGAACGTTGTGTGCGAAAAATACTTTAAATCAACTGGCAACATTGCAAAGGACTAGGCTGTGTCAACCAAAAGCTGTTTACTATGCAGCAAATTGAAGACAACAAAAAGTTCAAATTGCGAAAAATACAAAAAATCTATTGGCAACATTGTGAAGAATGAGACGGCCAGAAATTAGTTTCTTGCGATGGATGAGTGGCAGTAAATTAACGAATATTTACTTAACTCATTAGATTATATGCAAATATAAAGGAAACAAATCTGTTTGTTTAGTATTTAATAACTAAAAGAGTAATAACTAATGAACTTACTAATAAACACTTAAAGCAGCTGATCGCTTAACTTAAGCTGTTCACTCACTTTAAGTCAATTGGCAACGTTGCACGCAATAAACCTCCAAGCAAAAGCTATTTGCTATGCAGCAATTAACAACTAATCGATACTTCTGACAGGTTTCGAATAGTAATCGAAATTCAGTGCGCGCAACGCGTTGACAAATGTGTTGGACCGACCCTCTGCAAGGGTATAAAAACTAATTAACTACGTTTTCAGCACCAAAATTGGAAATAAATTGGATGCGGAGGTCAAAGTTCGGGCATGGGATATGCCCTTTTTGCCACATCCGCGTGTTTGTGCTGCGACCTCTTTAGCAATGTGTCAGCGGCCGCGACCGCTGAAAATCGTGTGTGGTCCGCCCGCTGATGGAATTGCTCATTAATTTGCGAATTAAATGAAACGCGCAATTGTCATATAGACATGGACACGACCAGAATAGGGGCTCAATGGCTAATTGGCGCTGGCAAATTGCCAGCAGTGGCTGCACTAGGGGAAGCAGCTCAACATTAGCGACATCTTCACGCTGCACGCTCCCTCGTCGCAGTAGTTGCGCCTCTCACTGTGGAGGATGCCACCCCGTGGTTGGCACTTTCTCTCTCGTCTCTCGTTTATTGTCGTCGGGTGCATTGACTCGCACTTGCATCATCGCATCATCGCATCATGGCAATGCGGCGGCCCATCAGGTCGTTTTCATCCCGTCATCGGGTCCCTACAGCGATGCGACGTGCGCCTGATGCATTGTCAACAAGTGTGGCAAGTGCGGCAATGACAGCAACCTGCCCCCGACCCTTTTGCATCCCCTCCCCTCTACTGAATGATAGAGACAACAAAGCAGCAGCCAACACTTGCAGCAACAACAACAACAGCAACAGTTGCAGAAGAGCAGAGAAGAGTTTTCTTGCCGGCGGCAACTGCCGCTGCTCGAGGATTGCCAGCGATAATCGTTGGCAACATTCTGCCACAGCAGTTTCATACAGTCTGTACAGGCATCTAACGAACCAGAAGGGGCAGATAACTATGCAAGTAAGTATGATATAGTTAAGTGATGTGACCAAATTTATGAAAGAAATATACTTTCTTGATTATTCCATTCTTTGGAATATATTTAAGAGATTTTGAAAGGAATTTTTAGAAATATAATAATACTATTGATACATAAATGATTAGCTATATATAGTATAAATATATAATAAATTAAGATTTCATTAGAATGCTTTCTAAGCTTCTTTAGAGGTTTATTGAAACACAAAAGTTAAGTTTCAGTTCTATAAAACATATAAGAAATACAAAGAGTCCATGAGACCTATGAAGAATCAATAAGAACTATGAAGAATCAATGTGAATTATAAAGAATCATTAAGAAATGTAAAATGAAAACTTCTTTGAATGAAAACTAAATGAAAATTAAGTCATTCTCTATTTTGAATCTGTACTGTACCTAAAGATGTATGCAGACTCGTTTCGCTTCTGGCCAAGATTGCTTAACTGATATATGTGCACACTTACACACACACGGACACACACACACACATGGGCAGTGCACACACACTTGGGGCTGCATGAATAATGCTCTTAAGCCCTGCTGCAGTAGCACCCACAAGGAGGCTACTTTGGGACACTGCCATTGAGCTGCGGCTCTCTCTTCCTGGACTCGGCAATGTGCTTTGTCGCATCTTTTATTGCCAACTTATGAAAGGCATTTGCGAAGGGTGCAAAAAGGCACAAGGGATAGTCCTTATAGTCCTTGCAGACTGTAGACTCGTTTTCATTTCATCAGTTGCTAAATGTAAACTTCCTTTCACTTTCCCAAGTTGGCTGTGCCTCAACTCGTCGTTTGCCCCTACCCTCCCCCCGTTCACAATCGAAAAGCAGAAGTAGTTTGGGTTTAGTTATTGTACAAGTTCTAGAAAATTTCAATTTCTTAAAAAAAAAAAAAAAAAAAACCTTTTCGCATTGTGTATTTTGGATTTATTGGTTAGTGCCAGAAACAGACCAAGAAATAGAGAAAAAAAAGGAGAGAGCGAGAGCGATGCCAGCCATGACTGACTACATGACGCGACTGCTGCGCCGCACCAAGGCTGGCATCCTGCAATTGTTCGGCCAGGCCGCGAAGAAGGAGGCAACGTCGCCAGATGTCAAGTTTGTGTCCGAGCTGAACATGGACATTGAAATGCGACAACTGCAGATGGAACAGGAACAGGAACAGAAGCAGCAGCGGCACGAAATCGAATTGGAAATGGAACTGAATCGTGGTGGTGTCACAAGGATGTCGACTGACAACAACAACAACAACAACAACAACGAGAACGAGAATAGCAACCACAACTCGTCCAGCAGCGACGATGAGGTCGAGTATTATTGCTACAATCAGCAGTACAGCAATCGTTCCACGCGCGTGGTTGACCTCACCCAAAAGACTCTGCGTCCGCCCGTTGGCTTCTACTGCAAGTAGTTTGGACAGTGGGGAGCGGAGGGGGATGGGTGAAATGTACATCAACTGGAGTATAGCGTGTCTGGCCACATGTTTGTCAGCTACCAATTTATCAACATGAAGCAAAGCGCGTTTTATTTCTTTTTTTTTTTTGTTTTTGTTTCTGTTTCTGCTTTATCAGCGACTTTCACTTTGTTGGTCGATCTCATTGAATGGACTCGGATCTATTTATAGCAGTTGAAGCAGTCTGGCAACTCTTTTGGGCCAACTGGCCAGAGGTTGAACAACCGGCTCGTTGGTCTAGGGGTATGATTTCCGCTTAGGGTGCGGGAGGTCCCGGGTTCAAATCCCGGACGAGCCCAAGTTGGTTTACTTTTTTTTTTTCCTTTTTTTAATTTTATTTAGATTTTGTAGGCTTATTTAAAGTATTTTATATGCATATTATATTTTATGTATATATATATTTAATATTCTATTGTATATGCATACTACAATATATAAAGCACATTCATTTATAGGAAGCTGCCTTTGCCCCCTGATGTGGCACAGGGTCAAAGCACCTGCACGTTGGCTCGGCATGAGCACAGCAGAAAGCGCAAGGTGATGAGCTCGAGCCCTGCCTTCAATTGTATTCCATGTCCCTTGGCATTTGACCATATTACACTGGGCAACAAATTATGCAAAATAAGAGAGTGCAGCGAACAGCGGCAAATGTGCCTGCCACTTGCCACTTGACAACGGCATCTTTTTCTCTCTCTATGCCATGTTTCGTAATTATTTAAAAAGCAAACTACACCCACACACACACATACACATACACCTACATACATACATACGCATAATTGCGTGGGCCTTCTATTGTTTGAGCTTCCTTGCAGCAGCAGCCTGGAAGTGCGCGCAAGGCAGACAGAAACAATGCTGCAATACCCTGTAGAGCGCTTGAAAATAAATATGAAAAGAGTTATGGAGGTAGATAACATGTTACTTACATGCACAAAATAATAGGAATGTGAAAATTAGTAATTATTGTGATATATTTTATTATATTGAATTACCAACAATTATATTCACTTAGAAAATTCAAAAATTTCTTTATAATCTACTCTACAAATATATTGAGAGAAAATATTGTAGAATAGCAAGAAGATACTGAAATTTATTACAGTGCAGTTGCCGATAAGAAAAATTACACTTAATATTTAGCTCAAAGGTTGTAGGTATACTAAATATCTGCAGATTTATAGACTATAAAAAGAGTATTCAAAAGTCAAATAGCATAGAGATTTATGTCTCTTTTTTTGATATCCGTTGATATATACATTCATTAAGACATGTACCAAAGTCTAAGAAAATAAAGATTAATTTTTTCATTTCTCTCTTCTCTTTTCCCGTCTTTATTAAATACTTAAGATTAATGTAATTTCAATCAGATTTCAGATACGTTTAGTATACAAGAAGTTCTTTAACAAATTTCATATGCCTAACACTAACAGTTGTAGAGATTTGTCGAAATTGAGATGAGTTTCGAGGTGCAGAAAAATTGCTGTTTATTAGGGAAAACATTGTCTCTAGTCTGCATGTCGAGCATGCCCTTTCATGCACCTATACAGTGGGTATACAGTGAGTGTAGAAAACAATGGCCGCCTGCCTGTCGCGCAGTCTCGTGCTGCGTCCCGTCACGGAATGGGCCTGGGTCACTTGCTGCCACAGCTTCATCAGAGCCGAGCAAAGCAGAGCAGAGCCATCTTCTTCTTCTTCTACTGCTACTTCTTATACTTCTTTATTTTGTGCACTTACTTGGCGCATAATTTCTTAAGCCCGCTGGGGTTCGACCCGGGGCAATGCACTGTCAAGATTTCAATAGGAAATCGCAAACACTGAGACAATTAGACTGCGACTAGCATTAGAAACGGACATGGACATTTTGAACTGCAATCGAAGGATCATTCAACGACAGTCTGACACTGAGATGGCCAACCCTCGGGGCACCTCGTTCCGCCCCCTTACCTCCTTCCTCTCCAGCAGCAGCAGCAGCAGTTGTGCAGCTGCCTTTTCTGTCTGACGCTTAACCATGCAACCATCTTTGCATCCACACCCACACCCACACCCAGCTCGTTCCCATCCCCTCTAGATTACCCCAGCAGATTCTCGCTGGCTGCTTGTCTATCTGGTTGTGTTCTGTGTTCCATTAAGAGTAGCTCTTGGGCATGAATGTCATCATCAGGACAAGTGTTGCAGCGCGTTCACATGGGACGACAACAAAAAACAACAGCAACAGCAGCAATTGCTGGGGTGAAAGTAAAAATTACACTTGCAGCAGCAGCAGCAACTGCAGCAGGGCGTCGAATTTTTTTGCAAAACGTCAAAGGCAAAAATGTTGACGTTTGTGATCCTGGAGCTGAAAATCGGGCTGAAGCTGGAGATGCCATTGGAGCTGCAGTTGGAGTTGGAGTTGGAGCTGGAGCTGGAGTTGGAGTTGGAGCTGCTGCTGTTGCTAGTGTTGCTGTTGGGGGTTCTGGGGTTGTGCCAGCGCTCGGGTTCGTTAAACCTTCAAGCAGTGAGCTTTCATTTCTTGACAAAACCCCCCAACAACAGCAACAACAGCAACAACAACAAACTACAACATGCCAGTGGGGCGCAAATCTCGAGTTGCAAGTCGCGTTCCTCAACGCCGCAGATACGTACGTACTTTGATGCCCCCACACGGTTATGAGCACCGCACAGCTCGGAGCACACTCGAAAAACTTAGCTGGGCGCACACGGGGGCACAAGTCGATGACTGCCACACAACATTTCCACGTCCGTTTGTCCCTCTCTCTTTATCCCTCCCTTTGTACGTCTTCGTTTCACCCGCCCGGAGTCAAGTATATTGCGTTAAAATTTAATTAAACCTGCGACACGCACTTTTCACATGCAACACACAGCATCCTCTTACCCCGTGCTACCTGCCACCAGCCACGCCCCTTTCTTGCCTGCCCTGCCACTCGAAGCTCGCATCGCTGCTTCTGTTTGCAAATGTAATGCACGCATTATTCCAGCTCAAAATCATTTTAATTTACCAAAGAAAGGGTAATTATGTACAAGTATATATATGCATACAGTAGACATACCATATGCCAGGCTGTAGCAGCCAACTAACTCTGACCGATCAGCTTTAACTGTCTGTTTGAGCACCTATAACTCCAAGATTATGTGAGTTAGAGCTACAAAAGGCAGCAGCAATGTATCTTATTATTGCACGCAGCTAAACTTTGTTTAGCAATTCAGCCACGCCCTCTGCTGCCTTCATTATTCGATAAATAACAAATTGCAAGCGTAGTTTTACAGCTAAAATGTTTGTTCTCATTAACTAAATGATTTAATGAAATACAATTGTTAAGGTTCTTTGCATATTAAAGATCTGTCCAATCGGGATTGGAGAAGTTCGTTTTAATGATTGTAATCGAATCGAAAAACTGGGATAATGCAAACAAGTCAATTTAAAGTACAATTTGATTTAAATTTTATCAAAATTAGGTTTATTTCGAGTAATATTGTACAAAATTAACAGATTTCCGAACCATAAGATTTAGAGAGTTTTAAGATTAAAAGACAAAATAAAAGGAAATATATGTACGCAAAAAGGTTGAGCTGTCGGACCTGGTATACACTTTGTAGAGGTTCTTTTGTTTGTGAAATATTCTATAAACTAAACTACAATACATACAATATTTTAAAGAGAGTATTAAAACTAAATGTAGCCAGCGAAAGTTTATTGCCTGCAAGAGCTTAGGTATGTGATAATATGTTTAAGAAACCCCTTGAAACCCCTTTCTCTCTCTCTTTTGCCTGCTTCAGTCTCTCTGCTCTGTCTCTCCCTCTCTTTCCCTACCTCCCTGCCTTGCTCTTCCTCTCTTCCCCTCTTGCGTATGACAAGGGAATAACTCATACGGTGATATAGTATACGATCCGATACTGCCTGCATACATGTGCTACATATATACAATACATTTGTGGCAAGGACAAGCGGGAATGGAGGATCGCGCGACTGGAACCAGCTTGGCAACCTGTGGCAGCCTGTGGCAGTGGCAGTTGCTGCCTCGCCGGGCGTTGCGCTAATTGATTCTGCCGCTTAAGTTTACAAGGGGTAATTTCTGTTGAAATGTGATCGAGGCGAGCATCGTCAGTCGCGTCGCACTGTCTCTCTGTCGCACTGACCTCAATGTTGTTTGTGCTTAATGCGACTTCTGCGCAGAGCTGTAATCGGCTTATGGCCAATGCCAATGCCAATGCCAACTGCCAACTGCCAGAGCCAAGTTGCAACTGCCAAGTTGCAACTGCCACTGCCACTGCGAGGTGCCTTTGTCAGTTGTCCATGTCCATTCGTCCAGTTTCGCTTCGCTGTTTTGATGTTTGCTGCATGTCGCGGGCATTTGTAAATGATATGCGCAGCGCGGCCAAGTGACAGCGCTAATGGGCAAAGAGACCTGGAGCAAGCCACAGCTACAGCCACAGCCAGAGCTGGCCAGAGCCAAGAGCTACCATATGCAGGCTCCACTGTGCCGCATCTGTCGCACACACCCTGACGAGTTGCCCGGCCGCATTGCTCGCTCAATCAGCAGCGCTCAATAAACTATGAGGCTACTTGGCATTGTTCGCATGCCACAGCAGCAGCAGCAGCAGTAACAGTCTCTCCTCCCCACTCCTGCCACTCCTCTCCACTCTCCTGCACTAAGTGGGCAAAGTGTGTCGCCACGTCGCAGCAGTTGTTTGTCGGCTGATTGCGGTTATGTGCTGCTATGCAGCGCTTAACACGCCAAGTCAATTAAATGTTGCTTCCGCAACTTTGCCCAAAGAAAGTGTAGCACTCTCCAACTACAACTACAACTACAACTCGGCCTCCAACTCGGACTCCAACTTGGACTCCAACTCGGACTTTGTTGCCCCGCAGCAGCAGCAGCAACAACAATAAGCCCATGTTTGCAGCTCATGTTTGATGTATCACACACACTCAATGCGGATAACTGCAGAGGGGCAGGGCAGTAGAAGGAGGGCAGGCACATGAGACACTCTCGGCTGCAGGAAGCGCGCTAGTCGAGGCACTCGGGCAAGTGTCGATGAAGTGTTTATACGTAGCATAAACAGCAGCAACATAAACCAGAAAAAAAGGCTAAACTTTGGGCATGCCGAATGTTCTATACTCTGCTGGTATATAATCTTATATACTCCGATTGTTCCTATGCTGGTTATATACAAGTATAATGATGTAGAATTAAATGTTATTCACTTTCATTGGCACTGATAAGTTGAGTTGTTTTTACAAACCTTAATTTCGCTCGATTGTTCCTATGGCAGCTATATGTTATAGTGATTCGACTATAGATAAAATCTGATGTAGTAAATTTGGTTGCCCTATCTTGACAAATAACAAAAGTAAGCCGATAGTTCGTATGGCAGCTATATGATATATGGCTGCGATCCAGCTCATTCGGACATCCTTACAACGTGCAGCAATAAGAAGCAAGTGTGCCAAGTTTCATCAAGTTAGCTCTAAAACTGTGAGACTTATTGGCATTGCAACAGACGGACACACAAAACTACGGACACACGGACGAACGGACAAGGCTAGTTTCATTCCTCTGTTGATGCTGATACAGAATTCATATTTAATACTTTATCTAGATAGTTTTAAAACTGAGAGACTTATTGGCATTGCAACAGACGGACACGTGGACACACAGAACTACGGACACACGGACTAACGGACAGGGCTAGTTTGATTCCTCTGTTGATGCTGATACAGAATTCATATTTAATACTTTATCTAGATAGCTTTAAAACTGAGAGACTTATTGGCGTTGCAACAGACGGACACGCGGACACACAGAGCTACGGACACAGGGACAGACAGACAGGACTAGTTTCATTTCATATATGCATATATAATGCTTTATGGAGTCGAAAACGTCTCCATAATGAATATACCCTCTGTAAGGGTATAAAAATGCAACAGCAAAAACAACGAGCACGGATCCGAGGTTGGCAGCGTCGCTCTTGGACTTTCTAGGTGCTATCATTGACTCAAAACATTATGGCAAGCTATTGTTGCCGTTGCCGTTGCCGTTGCTGTTGTTGTTGCTGTTGCTGCTGGCATCGAGACATCCTCGTGTGGCATGCGTGCAATGTGGCTGAAGGAGAAAACATGTTTATGCCTTTTTACACTTAACACCACGCTAGTGATGATCCACCCGCCGCCGCTGCCCCCTAGCCCCCTTTGATCTGGTATGCCCCTCTGCTTGCAACACTTCATCCACTATCTTGTGGCATATTATAGTCAAGTCGTGGCAATGTGGCTATTGGGGGGCAGCTGGCAAACTGGTGAAAGTGAGTCGCAAACTTCTTTTTAACGTACCGTACTCAGATCGATACAACAAAGTGTTAGAGCGAGAGGCAAAGTGTGTGTGAAAACACTTTGAAAGTAAGTGCTCAGTTGACACAGCAAAAGAGACTTTACTTCACAGGAACTCTACTGAAGTCAGTCTTTACTTACTATCACACAAATTTAAGTACAAGATAAACCCTTTTTGATACCCTACGCACAAGACATCGTAAAGCCGCTATCGATAGTATTCCAGTTGTAATGCAAAGTACTTTCTAAGTTTATCGTTGCCGTTATCGATACAATACAGATGCGTGACTCAGTTAACTTGTATTTGATTTCTACTATCGCGATAGTATGGAATGTGATGCTCAAATACATCGCAGTTATCGATAATATTCTGCTCTTTATTGCAATCGTTATTGATAAAAGAGGTTGCCTGATTCAGCAAACTTGTATTTGACTTGTACGATAGTACTAATTTTTAACTCATCGCAAATACTGAATACGCCAACTATCGATCGATAGTATTCTATCTGTACTGCAAAGTACCTTCGCGATTTATCGCGGCTCTCGTGTTAGATCTGCAACGGCTTGAAAGCGCAGCCAGCGGCGCTCATTAGCCATAAAGCTGCCAGTATTGGCCAGAAATTGGCGTGAGCAGGCAGAGCTACTGGTTGGCAGCGGCAGCAGCAACAGGAGCAACAGCCGCCAAGTGTTCATTAAAATCATTTAAGGCGGCAGTCAAATTATGGTAATCGTATGGAAATTGCGCATGCGCCGCGTTGCATACGGTGACAATGACAAATTATTGGGCCGACATCGATGTCGGCAACATAGTCTGGCTTGGTCTGCCTCCCAACCTGGTTGAGCAACTATTGTAGTTAGCACTCAGGGCTCTGGGCTGGGCAGAGATGCGACCTCACTGCGACCAGGTGTGTTTCGGTTGTTGTGGGGCGCTACGGCAAAGCTTTCCCACAGCTCTGCTGTTGCCATAGACGGTCACATAAATTAGGCAACGCTAAGCGAGTCAATTTCACTGCACATTATGGCCAAAATTATCAATGCCCATAAAGTATTTCCTCTTTAGCCGCAAGCGAAGCGAGCAAAATCAAATCCAGCCAAGGAGGGAACGAAGGCAGCGAGGCAGCGAGGCAGCCGCACAAAATGCGTTCATCACGTTTCTGGCCGTTTAGTACGAAATAAATTTAAAGCCTGTTTCGGGAAGACTAAGAGAGAGAGAGAGAGGGGGAGCGACAGAGCTGGGGCAGGGCTGTGGCAAGAGGGGGGGAAGGGGGTTAGTGCAGCTGAAGACGCCCACAAAATGCTAACAAGTAACGAGAGTAACTCTGTCTTGCTGCCTTGCTCTCTCTGCCAGTTGCTCGTTCTAGCTCTCTTGCTCCCTTCTCTCTCTCTTTTTCTTGCTTTCTCTGTATCTCTCTCTCTCTCTCTCTCTCTCTCTCTCTGCATTTGAAACTGACTGCATTTGCGACTGTGACTGCATAAAAATCCGTTATAAATAAATGCACGTATTGCCATTACATTTCATTGTCTACCTACCCCTCCCAGCCACCGCCACAGCCACTATCACTGCCTCTGCCCCTGCCAAGGCCCCTCTGCTTGCCACTGTCATTGCCCCCTCCCATTCCCTCTCCCTCTCTCTCTCTGTTCCTGCTCTTACCTTCTTCTGCACACAGCGCTCACAGCAAAGCGTAGCTGGCCGCTAGCACACACATGTTGAGCAAGAAAGACTGCGACAGGGAGAGAAGGAGAGAGGAAGAAGAGAAGGGAGAAGAATTGTGCAAAGTTTTGGGCATCCTGCTGCCGCTGCTGCTGCTGCTGCCTAAATGGCGTTAAATATGGCGTAGATGATCATTATCGGTGTAACGACTTTGGGACTAACTCCCTCCCTCCTTGCTGCTCTCTCTCTCTCTCTCTTTGTAAATCTCTTTGTGCCACTCTCTCCCTCCACTCTACACTCTCTCTACCTACCTCCCACACAAACCCTTTTTCACCCCTCCCCTCAATCTGTTCATTTCTTTCCGCACCTCCCTCTGCCTCCTTTCCTCTACCTCCTTTACTGTACCATACATCCTTCTCTCTACCTCCCTCCCTCCCTCCATCTTCCTCCTTTTCCAACTCTCTTCCTCACCCACCTCCCTCTTTCTACTTTTCTCCCACTCTTTCTGTCACTCTCTTCTTCTCTTTGCCAGTCCCTCCATCATCCTCTTTTCATGCCCCTTCTTGACCAACTTCTCCGTGCCTCCTTCTCTCTTTGTCCATCTTTTTTCCCACTCTTCTGCTTTACCTCCTTCTCTATCACTAGCTCCTCTTTCCTCCTACACTCTCTTTTTCTCTCTCTTCTCTCTCTCCCTCTCTGTCTCTCCCTACCCTTCCCGCTCTCCCTCTCCACGTCAAGTCGCATCCACACGACCACGTCGGTAATCCAATAGCCCCATCACGTCGTCGTCGTTGCGAGGTGTTAAATTTGCCAGGCGCTAATAAAGTCGGCTGACTGTTGCTGTCCCCTCCTTCTCACTGCTCTCACCTTCCCACAACCCCCCCTGGCTCCCGCTGTGCCATTCAAATCGCAGCTAAAGCTGAAAGCTACAAAATTAAACAGCGGGTTTTATATTTTTCGGTCAGATATCAACCGCATCCGCGTTCGCATTCGCGTCCTCGTCACGAATTAATATTTGCAATGTGCTCCCTCCCTCTTCTGCTGCACTTACCTGCGGCAGCATCTCCTACCTACTCCTCCTCCTCCTTCTCCTCCTGCTGCTGCTGCTACTCTGCTCTGAGTCTAATGAATGCCTCCAACGCCTCCTCGTATTGCCTCGCATTGCGGCTGCTTCATTCGCTTCGATATTGGGCAACGCCTACCCGAGAGTCATTTATAATTTTACGCGAATTGCCGCAGCCTCCTACTGCCTGCCCCCCAATCACCTTCCCCTCCCCCTCTTCAACAAGCTGCAGTCGTCGTAGGCGCATCCTCTCTAACTGCCATGTGCTGCTTCGATCTTTACCAGTTACCTCGTTCAAGTTCACGATCGTGCTGCACGTTTTGCGGCATTATTTACGGGCGCACTGCTGCAGCTGCCTCTCCCCGCTCCCCGCTCCCCCTACCCCACCTCTCCCTCTACTCCTCTCTCTCTACCCCTTCTTCATGCTGCATGCCTGCTGCTTCCGTCTCTACATAGTTCTTGTGCCCACTAACAAGTTACCGATTGCTTGCTGCCTGCTGCTTGTTGCCCCTCCCCCTCTCTTTTCCCCCCTGCCTCGCACACCACTGCCGACGCATTCTCGTTGTTCTTGCACATTAACTCCTTTGCCAATAATCATAATAATTTACGACCACCCAACAGCGGAGGAGGAGCAGGAGCTGAAGCTGAAGCTGCAGCAGCAACAGCAACAGGCAAGCAAAGTGGGGCGGGGCAGGGGCTACACAGATGTGGAAGCTGCCAGCATTTTGTAAGCATTTTGTATTGCTCTATAACATTGTTGTTGTTGTTGTTGTTGTTGTCCAAGTGTTCTCTTGAGCTCAACTCGTGCGTGCGATGATTCACTCACGCTACCATCGCTATACCCCGAAAATAACTAAAATTACACTTTGTACTTTGGCCACCGCGTCTAGACACGTCGCCTGCCCCCGAAGTTGACCGAGTTGACCGGTCAAAAACTTTACGTCGCTTTCTGATCGATTGACGCTGTGGTAAGTTCCACGATGCCCTGTAAACAGAGGTGCCAAGGAGAGAATATAACGGCACTACTATGTATGATACATCTGCGAATTCAATTTTAAATTTGTGTATACAGAAAAAACGGACACTTTTGTCCAGCCAGGGGGAGTGTCACCTAATGAAAGCTTAGATTTTCGAATAAACAAGCGTCCTATACAAAGTATCCGTATGTAAAGAGTGTCCGTTAAAGGGAGTTATCGTATATGCAACATACATACGTATACATACATACAGTTGAACCTCTCTTGAACGGACACACACCGTCTATCCAAGGGGAGACTCACTTTAAAATAAATTAGCATTTGTGATAAAACAAAACTTTTATAAAAAATTAAAACTCTCTTGAAAGGACACGACCCGATGGGTCGACATACTTTAGTCTGAGCGAGGAGAGTGACTTCCTAAAAAAACAAAATTTTTCGAATAAATATACGAACATTGCCCAGAAAAGTTTACTGGGTATTTCTCATTCTGCACTCTCTCGTTGCACACATGTTTATTTGTTCTTTGCTGTTTTCAACTTCCACTTTACCACTTCCACTTCAATTTCCAGCTCAACAGAGTTCAGTTCTCCACTCAGTTCTCTGTGCACTGCTCTATTTTAATTTATTTATTTGTTCGAATATTTTCTCTTTGTTTTTCCGTTGTATTAATCCAGGAAAAGCTGCGCCTTTTCTTTTCCGCAAATTTGTTTAATTGTGCGCAATAAATGGAATTATGCAGACCTTTGACTGTGAGTTGGTGAGGTCTTTTATCCATTTACCATACTCTGTGTACACAACATGGATATGTGCGGCTATATTCGCTGGTGTTACTCGGGATATTGAGAGAGAGAGAGTTCATTAAATGCAGCTATTTTTCAGGGAATCTGTAAGTTAAGGTAAATACCCTCTATATGTCTCACGTGTTTCTACTTTGCCGATATTTTGCGATATTAACCTATTCCCACATATTCAGTTAACATTACATAAGTACTACTTTTGCTAAATAGATCCCTAAGTTTCTTACAGAGCCCAACTTATTTGAACCCAGTTACTTCTCCCTATTTCTTAAAGACAGCAGACTTTATAGACCACATTTGTTAACTCAATATGTTGAAGGGGTAAGAAAAATAAAGAAACCACAACATCAATTTAAATTTGCGGTTAGGACCTCACGCGATTGTGCAATGCAACCACGATTCCAAGAGGTAACCGACCACATAAATTGCGGTTAATTTTGATTCCGTAATTAATACGACATAGGATCTGCGGTGGCATTACTTTGCTATGACTTATGTAAGTCACTGGCTTAAGAAAATTAATTGTAGCTAATTTTTCAGTTAATGTAATAGTAACAGTGTTAATTTGCAGTTCCTACAACTGATTCTTACAATTTTCTGTAAGTTTAAAAGTTATTTCATTAAATGATATCGTAAACATGAATTTGTCCTGATTTTTTATACACATGTATAATTATATCTTATTTTATTTTACTTGTAAACTAGTTGTCATTTAATTTAAGGAGCATTGCATAGTCGAGCTCGCTGCTTGTCAGTCTCCCCACTTGTTTTCCATTGGGAGAAAGGGGCTTGGGCTTTTTTGCTTCAACTTGTAGGCACAAAGCGTCGTGATTGATTACAAGCGCCGAATTGGGCGGACAAACTTCGCCTGTTTCAGCAGAGAAATCATTTAAAGTGCAACCTTTTGGGGCAGTCACACAACTGTCAAGCTAACCACAAAACTAACTACTGAAAACATGAAAAGTAACTCGACGGGGGACTTTGAAAATAGCAAATACTACAATAAATGAACATTTCATTTGTTATATATTGTAGTTAAAAAGAATAAATTTCAGACTCTCTATATACTATAAAATAAGTGCGACCTTGTAAATCTATTGTAAGGCCGCCTGAGGGGTCCTTATATAGTCTAGATTTTTAAGAAAGGCCAAGACACTGCATATAAGATGAAGATAAATGAAAATGCAGTCTGAGAAAGGTTTTTCAAAATTGTTCTGTCCGTATGAACACCTATATCGCTGAGAATATAAAAGCTAGCACTACCAAATTTTACTTTAATGTGTCTTATAACTGCGCTCAGTTAAAGTAATTTTAATAATTCAGCCACGCCTATTTCTGCCCCCATTACTCGATAAAAAACGACATTTTAAAGCAAGAACATTAATTTTTGGTGTGTATGACAATTTTCAATGGTTGCAGGGTATGAAAAAAGTCTTTGACTATGCCCATTGCATATGCATGCACTCACACACACACACACACACACACACACACACACACACACACACACACACACACACACACACACACACACACACACACACACACACACACACACACACACTCACACCCATAGACAGAAGCTTTTTGTGGCAACTCCACTCTGCATATGAAAAGTGTTGACATACGGAATGACGGGAACGAGGACAACGCGGCGCAGGACCGCGTCTGGCCAGAGGCGTTACGCGTAACAAACAGATGACAACAGCAACCACAACAACAAGAACAACAACAACAACAGCCACAAAACATAACCACAAACACCAGCTACAATAACAGCAGCAACAACAACAACAACAACAACAACAGCAGCGAGAGCAATCATAATGCCAGCAGCAGGAGAAGGAGAAAGCAAATAAAATACGTGCAGGAAAGTAGGAAGAAAGAGGAAGAAACGATTACATAAATTCATTAAAATGTTTGCAAATGGACGAGAGGAGTCGCTGAGCAAGGGGGGGGAGGTACGAGGAAGTACACTGCGACAGTAGCAGCAGCAAAGTCGGAGCGATATGGACGCGCTGACATGGCAGGCGGCAGACACATAGATAGCGCAGCCCAGTGGATGCTGCGGACTGGACAGGTACAAATACAGGTAAATTTACAGAACAGGGACTCTATATACATCGCTATATGGACAGAAGGGGTGTGAAGGGCGGGCAGAGGGAGCAGCACCAGCAACATTTGACTGCAATAAGCAAATGCAAACAAACAAGAATGCGCACAGACATGCAGCATGCCGCGTTGCACTTACCTTTTTTTATGCTGAAGGTCAATCAAACACACACACACACACACCAGTACACTTTGAATATGACTGTGTGCATGAGGAATCTGCGTAAGCTCGGCTTGGCTTGGCTTGGCTTGCCCAGTCATCCTCATTGAGCAGACACGCGGACAATGGCGAGTCGGAGATTGAAGCTGTTGCTAGTGCTGCTGCTGCTGCTGCTGTTGATGCCTGACGATAATGTTGCATGACAATGCCAGAGACACATGTGTATGTATGTATGTAGTCCCACTGCTGTAGCGATTGAAACTGACAGACGGACGAAAGGACAGATAGACAAACGGACAAACGAACTGAGAGGCAGACGAACAGATGAACAGATCGAAAGAAAGACAGACAGACGTACAGTCTTATCGATAGATAGGCAGGCAGAAAAGCAGACGAACAGACATATGGTACATAACATACAGACAGACAAAGGAGCAGATAGACAGACAGTCGAGCAGACAGACATAGAGAGGAACATACAGACATACATATGAACAGACAGATGAGTAGACGAACCGATAGGAAGACAGGCAGACAAATATACGGACAAACGGACTTACAGATATACGGACAGACGAATAAATAGAAGGGCAGGCATACAGACAGACGAAAGGACAGATGGGCAGACAGACGAACATACAGAAGAACATACAGAAGAACATACAGAAGAACATACAGAAGAACATACAGAAGAACACACAGAGGAACGGACAGACGGACAAACAGACAGACAGGCAGCAGAACAAAAAGATAGACAGACATACAGACAAACGAAAGGACAGAAGGAAGAACAGACAGACGGAAGGGCAGACAGAGACACAGACGAACATACAGAGCAAGGGACCGACAGTCAGAGGAACGGGCAGACAGAGGAACGGACAAACAGAGAGACGAACAGACAGATAGACAGACAGAAGAAATGACAGATAGAGAGACGAACATAGAGAGCAAGAAACAGACAGACAGAGGAACAGACAGACAAAGAGACGAACATACCGAAAAATAAACAGACCAAGAGCCGAACATACAGACCGAACATACAGACAGACAAACAGTCCGATAGACGAACAGACATACAGAAGAAGTTCACAAGTTCAAACGCGTAACCACCAGCAACGCATCGGACTCGCACCAAATTGCAATGCAGTTGGCCACAGTGAGCAGCAGCAGCAGCAGCCGCAGCCGCAGCAGCAGCGGCAACTTCGCACAAATGTTGCGTATAAAATGCGCATAAATAAAGTGCTTGCTAAAGGAGTGAGCGAGAGGGGAAGAGAATAGCGCGCAATGAAGCGCACAAAATGCACAACGAAACGTGGCGCAGACGAGCAACAACAACAGCAACAACAACAACAAAAAAGGAACCATTGAAAATGAGACACAACAGCAAACGGTACTTTTTCAAAAACGACTTTACCTTACTTCACTTACTGCAGCCACTCACTCCCCCCGCCCCCACAGCAGAGGCAGAGGAGCCATCCCTTTTCGGGATTGCACGCTGTGTGTGCCTCGCCAGTGTTGGCCAGCGTTGCGCATGCGTGCCGGAGTTTAAATGCCTTTGGCATACGTCAAGTGCCAGCGTCGCTTCTCTGTCTCTGTCTCTGCCTGCAGCAGCTCTGTCTGCGTCGCTGTCTACATCTGCGCTCGCGACAAGCAGGAGGTATCTTCACTAGTGGCAGGGTATCTTCACTAGTGTGTACTGTTTGACTGTTTGAACGGGGTATATTCAAGTTGTTAATGCCTTTGCAATATTTATAATCGATATTTGTAAGTTTTTCAACACTTAATCAATAATTTAAAGTGGAAAGTGGTGGTAGACCGATAATAATTAAGTTTTTATAAGTACATCGAAGTTCAATGGCAACAATTTATCGAAAGTGGCGGTGGGCCGATATTTGTTAAGTTTCTAATGAGTATATCGAAGTTAAACGTTAAGAAATAAGAAAGTGTAAACATTTAAAATAAATTTAAATAAAAACCATTTATATTTGGAGTACAAATATAACTGTCAATCTATAAATACAATATATGTTTGTAATTACACTATATACTTGTAATGGAGAAAATAACACTTATTGGGCGGAGGCGCCTTCTTGTTCAGTATCTCTAATTCGACCAGACTTGGCATCGGTTGCCATCTCTTACAATGTACATAGCATACATATATAATATAATGTATATGCTATTAATTCTTTTTTCTCTCGTTTTCGATGTCCATCTTCATTTGTGTTTCGGTTGCCCCGCTGCAACTGTCATTGGATACGGCCGTTGCACGCATTCCTTAAGCTCTTGCGTTCGCCTCGGCCTCGGCCTCGGGCTCGGCTCAGTCCTCATTCTCAGTCTCTCGTCCCCTTTCCCGTTCCCATCTCGACTGCAGTTCGTTTGGAATTCGGTTTTTGTGCAGTTTCAATTAGAAATTCATGATTCCCGATTCGCGTGTATTTATTTCGACTGTAATAGATGACAAGCAGAATGCATCAATGTTGGTGCTGCTATTGATGCTGCAACGAGCGGACCATCAACTTTTGGCTCTGTCTGTGTCAGCAGCAATCAAATGAGCATCAATCATGTTGCCTAGAAATGCAAGTACAGTGTGCACTAACTAAGGAGAATCAACTCTAGGTTAACTCGTATTGATTCTAAATCAAATTGCACGTCTTTAAACAGTTTGAAAAAAAGAGTTTAAGATACCCTGTTTGCAGTTCTTAAATGTGTCTACTTCCCGCATATTCCTCTAAGAGCAGCCCACAAACACTAATTCATTTATTAATTACCTCCTCAGGCGTACACTGCATCGAGCAGTCACTGTACATAATCCATTAATTCTCGCCGACTGGGCAGACTTTCATTGCAATTGTCTTGCAGCACATTGCATGCAGCAATTGCTGCATTAATTACAACGCTGTGGCCTCTCTCTCAACACTTGCCTCATCATCGCCATCATTATCATCATCACGAACTTCATAACGATCCTCGCCATGTGCTCAGTTGCTGCCACAGCCACTTTGGCGTCTCAAATAAAGTCATCGCAGTCGACGATTTTGTCAGGCGAGCGACATAATCGACGCAATATGATGTTGATAATTTCATTAATTAAAACGCGCACATCAATTCACACCACGGGATATGCAAGGAGGAACGGATGAACAGATAGACAGACAGACAAAGAGACAGACAGTCAGACAACTCGTATCTCCATTTGAGTGCTGCAAATTGCTGAAGCTGATGTATTCAAACGAGTCGCGCGAGTAACTAACTCCAACTGGGCAGGCTCCATCTGCGATTGGGACTATGCTGGGGGGTTGTCAATAAGTCGAGCGTCAACAATAAAACGCCATTAAAATGCTGATGAAGTGGAAATGCAATTTGCCAGTGCGCCCTCCCCCTCCCCCTCCTCTCATTCACCTCCTTTCCACTAACTGCCTGCTGTGCTGGCAAATTTGTCGCTAAGTTTTTATGACTGTAATACGAGTTGTTGTTGATTAATTTTGCACACTAAACTCCTGCAAGTTATTAGCCTCCGAGGCTGGCGAGGATTAGGCACAGATTGCACTACAATGTAGTCGCTATTTACGCGTCGATGCAGTATCGATGGAGTTACAAGTATCGATGTTTGATGCTATTTTCAAGTTTCATAAAAGGAGTTAACATCGATAAAAACAAGGTAATTAACAGAGTGACCAATTAAGCAATTATCGATCATAAGGAAAGTGTTCACCAACACTGACAACACTTGAACATTGCTATGCATTTCATGAGTACTGCAACTATCGATATATTATGTTGCTTCTTATCCTGTTTAAAAAACGTTATCGACATGAGCAATCAACATTGGCCTTCCATCTCTAGTTACCGTGCGTTTCCTTCGCTCTTCGTTAGCGGAACTTCGCAACAAAGTTGGGACCCATTTTTATGATCCCCATACACTCTATACTTGCGAATCTATCGATATAAGTAAGTAGTAGACGGCACAGAGTCAGGCAACTTCATTAAATGCGGTCGCTGGAGGGGTGCAGAGGAGGAGGAGGAACTTACTGAAAAGAACGGGAATTTATGGAAATACTGCACAGTGCAACAACATTTGTTCGACGTTCAAAAGTCGCGGAATCGTGGGCAGTGGAGAACAGGTGAATGTGGCAAGGAATCGAGAGAATGAGGGAATCGGAGAATAGCGCGAGCAGCGTCAACCTGGCAATAAAAAGCCATAGAAGTCAACTCTTGTGAAAAAGTCAATGAAACTACAGTCGAGAGCGACAACTTTTATTGCACTACCAACTAGTGCCACTACCCCCTCTACATCTCTACATGCCACACCTACTCTACTGCTACTTCCCTGGCAGCGAGTTGGAGCAAGGTAGTCCGGTCCTTTGGCAGCCAGTTCCCCCCGTTCACAAAGAAAGCGCAACAAACGAACTGTTGTTTCGCGCAAAAAAAAAAAAAAAAAAAAAAATAAGGAACTGGCACAAAGAATGTGCCAGGCATGGCTGAACAACTGCATCCGACCGAAAGTCGAAGGGTATTTTTCCCGATTTTAGTCCTGCTTACCCAGATTATGCTCCCCTAATTGCTGTTAGGGGGATCAACTATGCGTAAACTCAAGCGTCATCAAACAAAAGGTAAAGTACTCCCAATGCGAGCGACCCAAATACAAAAGTCTCGACAGATTGCATTTAAGAAAACTATAATATAAATAAATACCATAATACCATACTATATATATTTTAACATATATGCATAGATAGAAATAGGTTTCTCTTACTCTAAACACATTTTGGATTGAGTAAAAATTTTGTTGGGAATTTTGGGTAAATCAAAATCTTTTTTCATAATGAAAATACACAACTATCTATGGGGTAGAGATCATAGGGACTTATAAATATATTTTATGTATGGCTTACCAGAAATAAATATCGCCTAATTACAGGCAAAGCTCCACGACCTCGACAGGGTAGTGCGGGAGTGTTGTTGGGATGGCGATGTAATTAAATGGCTTAATTAAAATAAATGCATTCAGTGCTGTCAGCTGATTTTCTCCAGGGTATTTGCAGAGAGTTGTTTAACTATCCTCCCTCTCTCTCTCTCTCTCTCTCAGAACGTATTTGACAGTTTGGCAGTTGTTGTTGTTGTTTCTATTATTATTGACAGCGCTGTCAACTTGACTTTGCCCAGCGGAATTTGGACTTCGGGCTATTCAGTCAGCCTTGGGTAATGTGATTCATATGTTATTCAATTTCGGCTAATTTACACACTTACACAGTTACACACACACATAATTATTTTATAGTTGGCACTTTGACAATTATCTAACGATTGTTTTATCACTTCTCGAGTTTAACTCTAATCCCTTTATGGGCATTTTATTTCTGGAATATTCGTTAAATTTTTTTATTGCTCCTTCACATTGAGTCGTCTGCAAAAGAAAAGGGAGAGAGAGAGATAGAGAGAGACGTATAAGAAACAGAATGAAATTCATATTAAAAGAGAATTGTTTATTTTTATTAGTCATTAAATGGGTTTATATTTATATCGTATTATAGACTGGGCTTGTGCTAACGATACTTTTATTAGCATATTTCAATAGCCATTTCGGAAACTAATTGAACCACGCCCCAAAGCACATTAAAACGAATGCGATTTGCACTTTTAATATACCCTGCACTTATTGGAATTAATCTATTGAGTGGATAACATAGATATTGATAGGTACATATGTTTATACCCTTATAGAGGATATATTAGTTTAAGAAAGATGTTTTTTAGGAGACTTTGTACTTTAATTTTATAATTATTATTATTTAATTTATTATTTTATTATTATTATTATTATTTCATTTATTATTATTTAATTTAAATTAAATTAAATTCAAATCATAGTAATTATACATACATATCTTCTGAAATAGTATCAACAGATTAGTTAAACTAGCCAACAAGCTGAATCGTACCGATATATCGGTTATCTGTCAAAAAACCTATCGTTGAAGTCTTGTTATCGTTCAAGATATTGACCACCAAATTAACCCTTTTGTTGATTAACATAAAAGTTTCTGATGATCTGGATTATATAAAGTAGTAGTAAGTATGATGGACACCCCTTTTTAAATTTACATTCCTACTACTATTTTAAGAATAGGAAAAACAAATCTAATGTTGCCAAAGAAAACTTAAAAAACTTAAATTGAATGACCTAGAACTACAATACTTCAAGACTTTTATGAAATAAAATACTGCATCATATATACTAAAACTAATACTGTATAAATAAATGAAATAAAAAAGGTGCATAATTATACATAATTAAATAAATATAATAACAATAACCTACAGTTGGTTAGAGTTGTGCCATTGCTGCTTGGCTTTTGACCGAGTTTGGCAAAAACTAATCGAGGAAATTACGCAAGTTCTTCAAGAATAGAGTTCCCGAAAGACAATCGCCTGCTCGTGTTCTTCTTCTTCCTTCTCTTTCGAAAATATTCGAAGTGCCAAGTGGCTGCGTCAACAACTTTTGAAATGGCAAAAGCGAAAAACGCAATTCGATTGCCGCAGTGCAGAGCGAGGCGAGGCGACGCGGTGTGGCATGGCTTGACTTGGCTTGGCTTTGGCGTGGCATGGCATGGCGTGGCGTGGCGTGGCGTTGCGCGGGCCGCAACTTGAGGCACTTAAGGGCCACTTAAGCGTTTGCGTTCGCGTTTCGCATTGCTCTAAAGCACGGTCACGCCCACCGCCGCCCAGCCGGTCGGCTTTTAACTTATCAACATTGTAATTTTTCTTCAGCAAAAGTTCACAGCAGCAGCAGCAGCGGCAGCGAAATTGTAAAGAAGCAGCAGCAGCAGCACCGCCAGCAACAACAACAACAACAACAAGAACGATACGATGCGAGTCGTCAAGTGAGCTAGAGAGCAACTTTTATTATGGCTCGAGTGTGAGGATGGGGCTAAATATGTACAAGGATCCCAGTGGCTGCGAGGGCGACGACAAAGGCGACGACGAAATGCAATTCCGCAGCTGAGCTGTGCACACACACACACACACACATACACTGACACACACGCGCGAGGCAGATGAAATAAAAAGCGGCAGAAATAACTATGTTGAAATCACTTAGCTTACAAAATGCAATAATATGTACAACAACTGCCAGCGACAACGTCGACGGAGACAGCGACGGCAACGTCGACGCCAGCATTGAATGCAACTGCAACATTAGCAGCGTTTACTGCTTTGTTGCCTCTGCTGCCGCTGCCACAGCCGCTGCCGCTGCTGCTGCTGATACCGAGAAGGAGCCAAAGGGCATAAGTATGCAAAAACGAGGAGGAATAGACTTGCAGGGAGTACTCGACTAGGCTCATTCCACGTAAAGTTAACAGTTCTTACTGCTATCAGAGAGGAAGCAGGACCCATATAAAAAATATACTGAATCGTAGAAGCATATTTACTTATACTGTACATTTAAAACCTATGCCTATAATCGATATCGGTAATTTGAATTTGAATTTGAATTCTAACATTTGAACTTATTCAACACTAAGTACTAAGTTACCAAGGATACAATTAATAATTTCACATTACCTTTAATCGATATCGGAATTTTAAATTTTTAAATTTGAATTCGAACATTTGAACTTTTTTAACACTTGGTATTAAGCTATCAAGGATACGAATCGAAATTCGATAATTAATTAAACAATGCCGAAAAAGTGGCGGTAAGTCGATAATAAAATATTAAAATCGAAAAAGAGCCGTTTAAAGTGCAAAGTGATTTAAATATTGAGAATATAATAAACATATGTAAAATAAAATCCAACTACCTGCGTGCTCATCGACCCGTGCAGGGTATACACAGCACAGAACCCGATAGCAGATACAAAGCCATAGTTAAACTTAAGGCCAAAGCGGATTGCAATGACTTGAGAGCTTTTCGTGCGCCTTTTCAGTGCTTCCCCCTGAAGCCACCCACTCTCAAGTGTCGGCAGTGTGATCAAGTCCATGCCTTCGAGAAGCACTACGCTCACTGCAGTAATTATAATGATTGTTTATAACAAATGCCAAGAGGCCAGAAATATGGAAAAAGGGAAGGGGAACTTTTGTGCAGGCACCTTGACTCGAATCAATTTCGACGTCTTGATGCTTCGAAACATTTGAAAACCTTTCTTAGTGTGTAGTGAAAATGTGAACTAAATTTATTGTGTAATGAACATTATTTCTAATGACTTGTACAGGGTATTTTACAGTCGCAATGCACGCATACACTGTATCTTGTGCAGTTTGACTAGTGTAAAATGTTAAATGCACTTATAACACTGCAACTGCGACAAACTGCAAATGAGCTAGACAAAACGGAGAGACGGACGGACAGATGAACAGATGCACGGAGGACGGATGGAGTACAGTGTGTGCTTAGTGTGCTCGTATCACTCGTATGTGTATTACTGCAGTGACAGTTAGTGCAACTGACTAATTGGTTTACTTTTGGCCTTTAGTTTGCTGACCTGGCCCCCTAACTGATCGGGTTGGTTAGCACTTATGCTATATAGGTACTAATAATAGAAACATAAATGTATATAAACTATGTTTATACATATGTACATTAGAAATCAATCGTTCTACTTTAAGAAGTCTCCTTACCTCTCCTTCTATGTATGTGTCTCTGTCTCCTCCTTCTGCCCACCTTCGCTACATGCTCATCCTCAATCACTCTCAATCCTTCTGCCTGCATTCCCCGATTCTCCCTCCTCAGCTTCCACAGCATATCCTCCAATTCATCCCCTTCACCCTCTCCTGCCCCTTCCGCCATCAGACGAGATGCCTGTCAAATTTAGCCGGCATCGCAACAGCAACAACAATTGATTAGTTATTTAAGAAGAACGTTTTATTTTTTTTTTGTTTTGGAGAAATGCCACGACCAGAAGAATTGGTCAGGAGGCGGAACCCCCAGCTCATTTCTCATTTTCCCATTAACTTGGGCAAATACTATGTCATCATCAAACAAGCTAAAGCTGCCAACTGAAGATTTACTTAGTCGCCAAAAAAAAAAAAAACAAACGGAGAGAGACAAGCACCCGCCGGGAGTTCCAGAGGAGGCCACGGGAGACGTGAGGAAACCTCAACTCAACTTAGTGAAATTTTGTAGCGCGGAAATTAATTTTCGTGCAAAGAGACGACGACGACGACGACTTCGATGAGGATGGCAACGGCAACGGCAACTACAACTACAAAGCTACAACTACAGCGACAGCCTTTGACTTTGCCTTTTGGGTCTCCGCTCCACGCTGGACTGGAGGCTGTGGAGGAAAGGGCTCCCATCTGGTTCCCAGAACGGACAGCTCGCTGTGCAGTTGATGCATGCAATTAGCGTCCTCCGTTTGCTTGTTTACCCAACGAGCGCCACGAGCAACGGCGCTTAACATCAGCGCCGGCAGCATTTTGGACAACTTGCAGAATTCACAAAGAGCCAAGAGGATACCCCAAACACCCTTCACTAGCTCCAAAACCGGAGGAAGGTGCTCGCAGCCAACTCTGTAGGCCCGTAGGAACCTCATCATCAATTGCAGACCAACTCATTAGCCGCTCGGTGCCTACTCGAGACGGCGTCAAGCAGACAGCAATTACAAAGCATTAGGAACATACCCTGACACGGTGTGCGCCTAAAGAAAGGTGCCCAGGGACAGAAGGCAGAAGGTACCTACCTACCTATAGTCGAGTAAAAGAAGAAACATTTCAGGGAATGTATACGACTAGAGCGATGCGCTAACCCCTTTTGCAAATGGCTCAGATTGTCAGTTAACTGGATCTAAGTCTGCTTAGAGTAAGTGGTGTATTAGTTTATTATATGTAGTATATATATATAGTGTAAATGTAAGTATGAGTTGCATTAGTTTTAGTAGTATTACTTGTAAGTATTTATCGTAAGAGTATTGTAAGATTGTTGCAAAGTTCCGGCAAGATTTGGAACTATATTTGTTAGTTTTGACGTAGGTTTAAGGCAAGCAGTAAATGCTTATTCCAAAAATTTATAATACAAATAGTTCCATCAAAATGTGTTAGATCTTAGATGGATAAATTCATTGAGCATTTTATCTAAAAAATTACTGGTTAACACAAAATTGCAATTCATTGAGGTCACAATAATTTTTTTTCTTCTCTATAGGATGGTAAGGGCCTAACAAAGTTTTCTGTGTTTCTACAGTCAACAAACATTATTGATAATGCGATGTAGTTAGATCTCACACTATATAAAGTTGATCTATCTAATTGATATAATCTATATAAGTGACAGAAAATTGTGATCAAGCTAAGAAACGTCAGTTCTGATGGAGCCCTTACAATTTGTAAGCTTAAACCTAACCAACCTTCTTTATAAGTAAAAATACTTACCATATTATATGCTGTATATATATAACACATATTTTTTTTATATTATTCATACTATAAAGTGTTTATATAAAGCACTATTATTTGTAAACTTGCTCAACCTACGAAACTTATAAGTCCCAAAAGACGCCTTACAATTGCTAGGCTAACACCTCAGTTGTCCACTATAAAACAACTAAGTTTACACAAAATCAGTTGGTATAGAACTATATATACGTAATATATAGAATTCCCCTCTCAACCTCTTGGATAAGGCATACAATCTTCGGCTTTGGCTTCGATTCGGACTTGCGGCGCAGTGAGAGGCTTCTCTGTGGAGTTTCTATTTGTGATTTGTTGGCTACCAAGCTGCATGCAGCGGAGCAGGCGGGCGACGGTGGTAGCAAACAGCTTTAGACACTTTAGCACATTCCACTGGGAGTTCACACACACACACACCACACACAGGCACACAGAGAGCAACACACACCGACCAAGTGCAGTCAGCAGGCTGAGACATGTATTTAGACGACTTTTGAGACCGGTTTTTCGGCACTGCAAAGTTGCCAGCCAGCATCAGCGACGGCTAGAACTGTTGGCCAAAACAGCGAGCAGCGAAAAGGCCAAGTTGCAACAGCAGCAGCAGCGGCAGCAGCAGCTGAAACAGAATTGCAGTCCAGACCTAATCGTGGCCTGGAGCAGCCAACGAGCACTTCAATCCTTCAATTGACAAGCGACAAAAGGAACGAACCCGTAGCCGGGAAAGAATATATGGATATGTGTACGCACATATCTCTAAGTGGATCCGCCTTCGCTACTAATTCAGTTTTGTATAATGACCCCACATATACAGACATACAATACATATACAATATATACACTATATATCTGTGGGGCTAATCGGAGGTTGAGGCTACCTGGACCAGCTGCCGTAGCTGGTCAACTGACAAGGCTGATGTCGTCTTTCAAGTGACAGCTTTAAAATTGCCAACAAACACGGCGCGGCGCACGGATTGGGGATGGCTTTCAGTTGACAGGCAACACACACACTCACACACACTCGCACACATGCAGGCGGCAAAATACATTTTATAGCGGGCATTTGGTAAGAAGAAATAAGGCAATGTCAGTTCGGGCCAAGTCAAGTCCAAAGTCAGAGCCAAATTCAGTTGGCGTTTTTCTTTTTATACCCGCTAACCATAGGTTTGAAGGGTATTATAACTTTGTGCCTACCGAAAATGCATGTAATGGGTAGAAGGAGGCGTGGCAGACCCCCTAAAATAAATATATATTCTTAATCAGCAGGAAGAGCTCAGTCGATATACCCTTTCTGTCTCGTTCCCTTTTGAAAACCATGATATGAGAGACTATTAAAGCTAGGGCTACCAAATAAGGTCAACAAAATGTCTTATCATTGCACGCAGATCAAATTTGTTTTATTATTCCGTCCCTTAAATCGCCAAAAATCAAATTCCCAGCGCAATTTTAATGCACTACTTCCCAATTTTGGTAGACTAAAAATCTATCATAGTACAAATGATTACTGAAAATTTAGTTGCAATCGATTAATCAGCATAGAAGTTATTGAAGAAATAATTTAAAAGGTTACTGATTTCCTAACCGCTCCCCAAAGTATGCAACACAAAATAATATAACTTATATCATAAAGAAATTGTTTTGGTCAACAGGGTGGTGGGTATATCACATTCGATCACACTCGACTATAGTTTTCGTGCCTTATTTTTTATTCTTTTCACTTCAATTTTGCCCCGTTTCGCTGCGGCTGCCTATGTGTATGTGTGCGTGTGTGTGTGTGTGTGTCACATGTGTGTGTGTGTCATTTGATTTTTGAGCGAGCCAACAATGACGTTGACTTTGAGTGGCGGACAGTCGCAGCGCGTTGGCGGACGAACCAAAAACAAAAAACCAAAAAAAAAAATAAAAAAAAAAAAAACAGAACAGAAAACAAACAAGACCGAACACGCCGCCGCCGCCGCCGCCGCCTCTTGCCAAAAACTGCTGCAAAGGGCTCTCACTCTGCAGAAAGGCGGCTCGCACTTTGATTTAGATCCGACAACGTCAGCGGAGGCCAGACGTGGTGCCTCCATAGTGCCGGAGTGCCGGGTGCCGCAGGGCGCAGCGTCAACATCAATGGCCGCAAACGGTGGGTCAGGCATGCAAAGTGGGTGGGCAACCCGAAACGGTCAACGACACTGGACACTGGACACTGGACGCAGGCACCTAACTGGGGCCCTCACCGAAGGCACTGAGGGTCGCCCATGTGTGTGTGTGTGTGTGTGTGTGTGTTCTCGCCTAATCTTGGCAATTAGAAGCCATCAAATTTTGTCAGCTCTTAATCCGGGAAGTGAATGTGCCCAGTATGTGCGGAAATGCCAAATGCCTCATGCCCAATGCCACATGCCACATGCCCCGCAAACGTGCAGCAGGCTCGCACAGGTCAAACAATTTTAAGCTGCCTCAACAGAGGTAACATTGCTGTGAATCACAGTTCCCAAACACAGTTCAGCTGGGACTCACATCTCAGCTCATGAATACTATATGCAGTTGGTAAGGTACTGTGCTCAACTTGAGGAACTTATCTTGTCAACTGCATTATCTTTATGCTAACTAATTCAGTTTATTCCCAAAAATAACATTTCATAAGGTAAGCTTCAGTTTACAATTCCCATTGGAAATAAGCATTCTTAAAGTGTTTTGGTCTTTGGTTCTTTTAGGTAGTTCAATAATAATGTTAGAGGTTACCGGGTATACCGATAAATTAACCTATTGCCCAAATGGAAAACATAAAATTCAGAAAACTATTCAACATTAAAAATAAATAAAGAATATTAAAGAATAAATAAATATTTAAAATTAAATTAGTCCAGTTCTTAAAATATAGCATCAGTTAGTTTTTTTTTTTTTTTTTTTATTTTTCTTTATTAAGCGTTGAAACCATACATTCTAAATACCATCTTAACAACACATATCAGTTTGTAATTGCAAGTTTTGATAAATAGAAAGTGAGTTTAAAAATCCTATCGAGGTTGTAGGCATGTCTACTTTTAGGGTTAGGTCTTGAACTGAAATTGCTTTTAATTTCTTTCTTATCATCAGAGGAACTCACACTAAAGTAAAGTAAAACACTAAAGTAAAACAAGAAACAGCAATTGTTAATAAGTATTTTACACGACACACTCATTTGGTTATATATAAATAAGTACATCTCATCCAATTTAAAAAAAAAAAATCGAAATTGGTCAAAGAGAAATAGCGCAATTTGCAGTAATAAGTTCCTACAAAGAGGTGTCAAAATGGTCGCAAACTTCTAATTGGAATTATTCTAATTGGAATTGATACAAAGAATACCCAAGAAATTCGTTTGATTTCAATAGAGCTAGGACGTTTTGGCAGTGATGTTGAATATAACTGACGATCTTGACTTTAAATAAGTTAAAGATATTAAGACTCGCAACATTATAACAAGAAATTTTGATGGTAAATGAGTTAGGTGAGATATGACTAGATAGGTCGTCTGGGCTGTACGACAAACAGTACTACTCAAACAAGGGTACCAGCTTTGAATCCCAGGGTACGGCTTGGTATTCTTACATTACATATAAAAGTCACAGTGTTGATCTAGCTAAAAACATATACTGTATATTTATAATGATAAATCACAAACATGTAAACCTTAATTCTTTTCCGAATTCCTCACAAATAAGGTCACAATTATCAATTTCTACTACACTTTAATCCATGTACGGGGCGAGAGTTCGTATCTTATAGAACAAAGGACACCCAATTGAGTGCAGGGCTAGACCCCACTAAAAACCACTTCTCCAGCCCCACCCCTCTGCCTGACCCAACTTCCCCTCTTAATACTTTAGGTCAAAAGTTTTTGAAAAAAATTGTGTTGTGCAAGTTTTTGATTGGTTTAGTTGGGTGTCCTAATTTTCTATAACACTTCCGCGAGGCTGTCAAACTGTTGTGCTGGCACAACTCCCCCTGCCCCCGTGCTCGACCCCAGCCCCAGCCCCTGCACCCTAAAAGTGCGTGCAATTTATAACCGCAGCCAAAGCCAATAGAATCCTAACGAGCTTTGATAACAAGCGAAAAATCAACATAAACTGCGGCTGCAAACCGGTTCCGCAACGCGAATTGTACCACCCAAAACCGGGTGAAGTAACCAAGAGAGAGGGGGGTGGGGGGTAAAAATTCACTACCGAAATCTGCACTAGCCACAACAGAAACTAATCGAATATGGTCCTTTAAAACATTCTGTGCAAATTTTCAAAAACATTTCGAAGGGATTCAACGAAACGAATTGTTCAGGAAGCAGTAATAGATAGTGAAAGAGTAAAGATTTTTCTAAATTTTATAGGTTTAAACTTCTTATAGAGAGTGGCAAATGGTATAGGAAAGTATTGTAATTATTAGATTCAGTTGCGATCGCTGGCACTTACTTAGACTCCTTTCGAGGGCTCTGTTTGATTCAACTGTTGGAGCTGTTGTCCTCTGTCTCTGCCTGTGCCTCTGCTGGCGTCGCTGCCACAACAACTTTTACTTGCGAGAGGCGATCGAGCAGCAGCAGCAGCGGCGGCACCAGCAGCAGCATTTGCAAATTAGCTGCACCGACGGCAAGGCAAGAAATTCAATTAACTCGAAACTAGTTTGGCACATAAACAAAAATCGCAAAAAAAGGAGGAAGACCAACAGACGAGAGGGGGGGATCGTTGTAGTTGTTGTAGTTGTTGCACACGCGAGCGAGGGGGGTTCGGGGAAAAGGGGGCGACAGGTATAAACACCAAACTAAAATATAATATATCACTTTTTTTGTGTTGTTGTAGAAGAAGAACGTTCGATGGCATTGGCAGCTACCTGCCTAAGATCGCGTCGACAGTGTTGAACAACAGTCTCATCACTGTGATTGCGACTGTGACTGTGACTTGGACATCGATTGTCACTTAACTGAGACTGTGACAGCGATTGCGATTGCGATTGCGAGAGCACTAGAACGCTGCGATGGCGATTGTGATTACGATTACGATTACGATAGTCGTTCGCCCGATTTGACTGTTGTTGTTATCGACTTGTGCTGTGGGCACGTCCTCACGCGAGCAGCACACAAATCCAACTGACGCCAAAGAGGACGCCAGGCAACGGCAGCACCAACGGCCGCAGCAGCAGCAGCCACAGCAAGCTGCATGCAAGTCAGTTGCAGCTGTGTTGGTGCTCAGTTTTGCCCCGCTGTGTGCCAGTGTGTGTGTGTGTGTGTGTACGAATACAGTGCAAAGGGAAACAAGAACAAGCAAACTAAAGCCAAAGCTGAAGCTGGCAAACAAACGCACAGGCGAACAAACAACCATCTACCTCCTGCTCTTCCCCTCTTCCTCCTCTTTCTCCCACTCTTTCTTCTTCTCCCCCTTCCCCGTTCTCGTTCTCACTCGGAGCTAGAGCAAGTCAGACGCGCAGCTCTCCACGACAAACAAAACGTGCTCGCTACTCTTCGTTACGTTGTCCTCACTCCTTTTCTGCCCGAGTCCGCTCCTGGTGCGGGTTGTGTGGGGCATATTACGTATACGTTTAACTCCGCAAAACCCAACACAACGTTAAAGTTAAACCGACATTTTGTTAGGCGCACGTTTTAGCCGCTACTCAACAGGAACGGTTCAATGTAAGCGCGGGAAGTTAATGATTACTTCAAGGCACACTGGTGAGCCTGAGAAAAGTAGGTAAATAATGTAGAACTAAGCTTATATTATATTTGTAATTTATTTTAAATTTTATTTGTTAAAATAATAATTAAACTAACTTTTCAGTAAGCTTAAAATTAATCCATTATTTTCAACAACGGTGGGATTCTTTGCAAAAGGAAAAACGTAATGAAAATTCCATTGAATGTAATTTTTAAATAACCTAATTAGGATTTTTTACGTTTTTATTAGTTGAAGTATTATCTACTAATCTGCATCAACGAAAACATAAAATTCGTATTAAAACATAATGAAATCGAACAAAAACAGAAAAAGAAAAATCATAAGTAAAAATTACTTTTTAAATAAATTCTCATTGCATTTTTTCATTTAAAGCAAAGGTTTATTTGTATTGTACAAATCGTTATATGAAAAAGCCAATATTACAGTAGAAATTAAATTCGATTAATTTTCGATTGTTCATCTTGATACTTTATACCTGTCGATAACAAGATTTCGTAAAGCTTATGTTCATTGCAGGCCAAGTCGACTGCGCGGCCGAAACACCCGCGCTGCGCCTGAAACGTCACTGAATTTTTTGCATGCCTCAGCCTTGGCTGGGCAGCGGCGGCGGCGGCGGGACGTGCTGAGACGCGCGACGTGTCAACGTAACGTTACAACAACCCCACCAAAGTAAGCGTGCAAGTGTCTGTATGTCTGTATGTGTGTGTTTGTGTGAGCATCTGAGAGGAAGACAACGAGAGAGCCCATGTGGGTGTGTGTGTGTGTGTGTGTCTGTGTGTGTGCATGTGCATTGCAGCTGGCAACGCTTCCTACTTTATTACTGGTTTCCAACATCATAAAATATGTTAAGCGTCGACGACGACGCCGACGTCAGCATTGCATGCGACGACGACGTCGCCAGCCTGATTTACTTTCCATACACAAAGCGCAGCCAAACAGTGCAAACTGCAACAAAGCGTCGATTCTCGCTGCCAGCATCGGCGTCGGCTTCAGCTGTTTCCCTCACTCGTTTCTTCGTTTCATTTTGCCGCGCATTCGCCGGCATCAACGTTGACGTCGGCTGCGGCTGCGGCTGCGGCTTCGGCTCGGCTGGCGCTAAGCACAGCTTAAACGGCGCTCTTTCGGTCCAGTGTTGTCAAACTCTCTCAGTCCTTGCTCTCTCTCTCTCTTTTTTATGCTCTCTCTGGCAATGCTGTGCCACAGCTGTTTCAGGCTCAGCTCGAACAACAACAACAACAACGTGACTTTATATGGGAGAGTGAGTGTGAGTGTGAGTGTTTGTGTGTGTGTGTGTGTGTGTGTGTGCGCGCCTCGCTGATCACACAAAATGCAATTAAGCCAAATTTCCAAAGGCAAATGTAGGTCGGAAGAGCCAAAACCGATACATACCAAATTAGTGCAGCCAGTTGGTCAAAAGGAGGCTCAAACAGGGGAGTAGGAATGAGAGGAGGAGGGGGACGGATCACATGGGAGACAATTTCTAGTAAATGCATTTAAAGTGTATGTGTGTAATTAATGAGTGTCGCTAACAGTGTGTACACACAAGAAATGAGGAGTATATTGCTTCCTTTACAATTTATATTGTATTTCTTCTGCATTTTATACCCTTTCGGATGTGGCAAGAAAGGGTATACTTAGTTTGTGCAAAAGTATATCCAGCAGAGAAGGTTTGCATATGTATGTAGAACAGAATATACCTATGTATATTCTTGATTATGTTTGTAAATCGTGTTGACTTAGACGAGTTCGCCTGTCTGTCTGTATGAACGCAGAGATCTTAGTTATTACATAACCTATAAACACCAAATTTGGCATAAATGTTTCTATATATCTTACGTAACACAAAGTATATATATTCTTGATCAGCATTAGATATGTTAATACAATATATGTAATATGTAAATAAGTCGAAACGAACCGGTTGGAAAAAATAGGTCCGATTCTTATTACTTGTCAAGAAATTGTAACCAAATTTACTACCTCGAACTTTTCCTATTTAATTTCATTAACAATGCACCACTAATAGATATATATACCAGCCATAGGAACAATCGGCTGAAATAAAGGTTATCGAATGAAGATCAGTTTTGATGCTAGAAATATATCAGTGGCAATCAATGCTCAACATAATATTCAATTTAGCACCATTATATGGAAAGATCGCATTAGATAAGCACCTGTAAGGGTATAGAGCATTCGACATGCCGTAGTTATCCTTTCTTGCTGGTTAAGTATATCAAACTAACGTCTTAAAGAGGTTTTATTGCAACAGAATTGGGCAACAAACTGAAGCGACTTGGGCCAAAGTTGCCCACAGCTTAGCTACTTAGCAGTTTCTCGCTGCTGTTGTTGTTGTTGTTGTAGTGCCTGCTGCTGCTTGTTATTGTTGTTGTGGTGCTTGTTATTGTTGCAGTTGTAGTTGTAGTTGAACATAGTTTATGGCAATTTCTTATTAATAAGCGCCTTTTATGTGCAATCGCTGGCATTCTGCCGAGGCAGACGAGGCAAACGAGTGGAGAGAAAGGAAGGAGCGCTGCAGCCGGCGGCGGGTGTCAGAGCCATCCCAGGGGCGACATTAACGTTAATAATAATAAAATGTGTAATTGCATAGTACGAGGCTGCACAGCATGCCCAGGCACAAGGCACAAAGAACCAGGCTGCAGCTCCAACTCCAACTCCAACTCCATCTCCAACTGCAGCTTCGAGCTCTGAGACAGTGCAGTGCAAGTCCGTTCGTGTCCGTGCCAGCTTGAGTTCTCTGTCCTGCCTGCCTCTCTTTCTCCCCTCTCTCTTTCACTATCTTTCTCCCTCTTTCTCTCTCTCCCTCTCCCTCTCTCTGGCTCTCTCTGGCTGTCTGTCCCTGTCTCTGTGGCCGCCACAGCCAGTTCTATCCTTGCCAGAGGTGTAAATCATTTTCTAATCGTACCAAGCAGATCACACGCACACGCACGAAGGCACACACACAAGCACACACACACACACATATATACATACACTAACTCACACCCACACACACTCCAACACACACGCAGTGCATTTACTTTTGTTTTTAGCATTCGCATTCGCACTCGACATTGGCATTGCATTTACTAACTTCCCCTCTCTCCCCATCTCTCTCTCCCTCCTCCTCTTCTCCTTCCCCCCTCTCCCTCATCCTCTCTCTCTCTCTTCTCCTCTTCTCCTCTCTCTCTCTCCCACTCTCTCTATCTCCTTCGCGGTCAAAAAGACAATGTGCGTCGTCGTGGTCGATGGTCTTGCAGCCAAAAGTCAATGCAATCAATGCACGAGCAGCAAAAGGAAAGCATTGCTCACGTCCTCCTCTGCCTGCCCACTCTTCCCACTCCCCCCCTCTTACATCTGCCACTCTAGTTCTGCTGCTCCTTCTGGTGGCGGCTGCGAAGAAGGCACTTGCCATGTTGTCAGTGCCAAATGGATTTTCGTTGGCGTTCGCCCGTCGCTGTTTGTGGTTGCAAACGGAGCACGAGGGTCGTTGCAGCTCATTGAGTGAGTGCAACAGGATGCGAGGTGTGCTAGAGAAGTTTGTAGTTGCGATCGAATGAGAAGTGAATGTGAATTATCGATATTTTTTTAATTTTTACACTTAAATTTATTCAAATTCTTATAACTATTTTAGTTTTTTCACTCGGTTTCTCTTTTCTTTTCTCTATCTTTCTACAAGTCTTCTGTCTTTTTATTTTCTTTTCTTTCAGTTTTTCTTTTTTCTTGTTGTGCTCTCGTTCTTCTAAGCTCACGCTTTCTTACATAGTTCCTTTTCTTTTTGGCTTTTTAATAATCTTTTCTCATCTTTTTTCTCTTTCGGAGTCCTTTACTTTTTCTCCAAGATATTACATTATATTATATTTAGTTCAAACCTATAGATCTGAGTTTTCTCCCTTATTCTCTCAAACACTCTTACGCTTTATCTTTGTTCTCTTTAAATCTCTCTCACTCGCTCAAATAATTTTACTCCTTCTCTTTATTTTTCATCTTTATTTTTTCTCTCCCGCATTATGCTATCACTCTCTTCTCGTTTTGCTCCTTCTTAAGGCTTTTCTTTTTTTTTTCTTTTATCAATTGCAGCTACACTTTATTGCCACAAACTTTCGATCAACCCTCGCACCTTGGTTCGCTGTTCTACTTGGTCACTTACAGCTGATACACTTTTCGCTGCCGTCTTTGAAATCTATTTAGACGCGCTAAGCATGTTGCACCAACAACTGCACCTCCCCCCTCCCTCCCTCTCTCTCTCTTTCTCTCTCTCTAGCTATCTCACTCTATATGCACTCTTGCCATCTCACTCTTTATCAGTCTTGCATTCGGTTTTATTGATGGCAGTTGTACGAAAATTGATTTCAATAAATTCATCCGAAAATCGTGTGCACTTTCAACTTGAAATCGACCGTGCTTAGTGGCAGCTCTAAAACGAATCACTTAGACTTGGACTGACCTTCCCCGTGCTGCCACGCCCCTTCTACAATAGTTTGCCTTCACTTGGTTTGATTTAAGTTTTTTCTTGCAAAAGAAAACTTTTGAATTTCAGTTTTTCATAAGCTTAATTTGTGTGCATTATCCTTGCAATCTTAATTAAACTGTCTATCAGGGACGCAGACCCACAGCGAGACTTCCTCACCCTCACCCTAACCCTGCGCCCCTGTCCCTTCACCTTTCTCTGTGCCTTTCACTGGCCTCTTCTGCCGCCTTTTCTCTTAGCTGCTTCCTCTCAGTTTCATTGCTCATTTACTGCTTTGCTCATTTGCTTGCCGCCATTTTCTTGCGCACATTTATTTGCAGTTCTTTTATTTTCTTCCCCCCTCCCCTTTCCCCTCTCTCCTTGCCTTGTTGTTGTTGTTGTCCGTTATTGCTGTTGTTGTTGTCCGCTATTGTTGTCGCTGCGTGTTTTACACAAGTGCAATTTTTTCATACTCACTGCACACTGTGCTCCACAATCGTTCCGTTTCCGCTTCCGTTTACACTCACGCCCCGTTACAGCATCCCCCCCCTCTCTCCCTATCTAAACTCTCTCCTGCCCTGCAGTCATTGCCATTGCGTATACGCCCCGTCGACCAAACGCGAGAAACAATCGCATCGACTGACGCCAACAACTTCCTTCAAAACTGCTCAAGACAGACGGATCTCACTCTCTCTCTCACTCCCCTTCTGTGTGTGTGTGTGTGGGTGTTTCTATGTGTGTGTTTGTGTGTATACATGTGTGTGTGTGTTTGTAATTGCGGGCAAGTACAATGCACAAAATAAGGAAACGAAATTAAATTAAATTTTGATTTGTTTGAAATTTCATCAAGCTGGTGAGACGAAAACTTCTCAAATAACCACCTGAATTTGTTAGAGTATTTAGTTAGGGTGTTTAACTGCATAATATAGTCTTTTTGTGGGATTTATTCCTTATTGAGCTTAGTTAAAACATTGCTAATCTAGAAACGGATAGATCAAACTACAAATGTATAAATAATGCATCCCCATGGAACCCTCTCTACATATGCCATATATGTACATGCAAGCATATACCCATTATCCTTTAATGACTTCTAGAGTATGTCATGGTGCGACTACCCTTTTCACAGACACACACTTAAACAGCAGTAGCAGCAGCAGGTCCAGAACGAAACACGCCCCAAAACGTAATTATTTCAATTAACTTTGCTAAATTTATTTATGCATGCCTGTGCCTGTCTGTCTGCCCGTGTCTGCGTGTGCGCGTGTGTGTGTGTGTGTGTGTGGGGGCGTGTTCACATTATCAACATGCACCGTTAAAACGTTTTGTGCCCAGAGAACTTGAAGCACCAACTATACTTACCCTTACCAAGTCAACTAGAAATATTAAATCTTGAAATGTAATAGAAAAATATTAATATGCAATGTAAGTTACTCGTAATATACTATAATCAATTAATTTACTTATAACTGATTGTAACAATTTTATTTATTATTTAATTTATGTTTATGTTTAAAATATATATATATAACCGATAATTGCAGTTGACTTGCTTATAACCGATATTCATAAATTGCACAACACTTATTGTTAGCCTTGATCAATGATTTATCGAAATGTGGCGGCAGGTCGATAAAATAAGGACGAAGACGAAGAATTAAGCGACGCTGAGACGCCAAGGCGCAAACACGTGATAAAAAATTAATAAAATAGACTTAATTAATACAATCAAATTATTCTTAAAACATATATAATAAACGCCTTATAAAACTGATATTATATAAAGAGAATTTCATTATTTGGGTTGGAAAGAAAGCGAAGAAAGCAATTTCTGTTTATGGACTCCCTTTTCCTTTTGCAATATCCTCACTAATCTCTCCCTCTCTTTCTCTCTTCCCATGCAGCTTCCGATCAAGTTGCCAGCTGAAAGCTGTTGAAAGCTTGCAGGGAAATAGAGTTACGAGTGGAAAAGGGAAGGCAGGACAGGCCTGGTTCGGGTGCTGGTGGCTTTAGTGGCTTCAGCCATGGCACTCAAAGTGAGTGGAGCCACCTCCCGCCGACGCCGCCGCCGCCGAGGCTGCCATTCATGCAAACGAACTGGTGTGTGCGGCGGCAACTTTGGCTTTCATTCATTTGCAGAAATCGCGTATACGCCACGAACGCCCGCAGGGCAGGCAGGCAGCAAATACATTGAATAGCACGGCGCGGCACGGCACGGCGAGCCGGCAAGGAGCGCGTACTACGCGCACTTACAACTGCAATTACAACTACAACTACACACCTGTTGGCAAGACACAGGGCAGCGCAGGGAAGAGGCAACGGGATAAGGGGGGCGTGGGGAGGCTAGGGAATTAACAATGACCCGGCAACGTTGTTAACTGAAAAATGCTTTTTGCTTTTGCCTGTTTGGGGGTTGCAACTCTGGCTGTGGTTAGTTCCTGTGCCTGGCGAGGGGGAGGAGAGAAAGAGAGGGGAGGATGGGGAAAGGGAAGTGTAGTAGGCGCAGTGCAGTGAACTTGCCGCCAAGTAAATATGCAGCACGAAACTTGTTTAATTGGGCAGCGCGACGCGGCACGGCGTAGTTCATTAGGCAAAGGAACAACAGCAACAAAAACAAGAGAGCAGCTGCAACAACAATTTGAGTGTTTATTGTACGGTGTGCACATAATATAGAGAACCCATTTATATAGAAGATATAGTAAATAGTATGTACTACTGTAGCGGCTTGTACATTTATAGTTGCTATATGAACTGAAGTCGATAAATCAAAGCGATTTCGGGTTGTGATTGCGTTGTAGATTGAAGAGATATATTCAAATATAATCATATATATGTTTTCGATAATTAATCGATTACAGTTAATATTTTTCAGTTATATAGACGATAAGTTTATCGAATAAATATATATAATAAATATATATATATGATATATATTGATAAGTTATTTATATTTTTGCCAATTGTTAATCGATTACAAATAGATCGATATATATTTTTATGCTGTCGATTATTAATCGACTATTTATAAAATAAATAAAAATGCTGTAAATATTAATCGATAACATAAATCGATATTCATTTTATAAGTTATCAATTATTAATCGAATAAATTTAAATCGAAATTCATTATCTCTTTTTTCGATAACTTATCGATGACATATCAATTGACATTCATTATTGATCGATATTCTTTATTTATATTTGCGATAATTAAATAACTAAATATAAATAGATATTCATTATTTATGTTATCGATAATCAATCGATTAAACATAAATCGTTGTTCATTATTTGTTGCTGAGAATTTATCGACTACAAAAAAAATGTATTGATGTTTCTAATGCTTAATCGATTCCATTTAAACCGATTTGCCTATAGAAATTGTCGATAATTAATCGAATATATATAAATTTCTATTCGCTATTGATATTGTCGATAAATATAAGCATTTTGTATGTTGCCAATAATTAATCGATTACATTTAAATTATTATTCCGTATTTATGCTGCCCATTATTTATAGATATACGATGTGCTATTGATTTTCTTTATGGGTTTTAGGGTAAATATTGTCCATGATCGTATTGCCATTTGTCCTTGCTGCGATCGAGGCCGTGCTGCGGCAGCACTTTGGGTGTGCGATAAAGACTTCTCGAGTAGTTGAGATAACTCTGCAATGAAATTGTGCTGAGTGCGGGGGGTTTATCAACTGTGTGATCTGAAAATACCTTTTCACTCTTGCGCTGCCTTGCCAAATGACCCTGGTCTGGATCCTTGTCTCCTCCGTCTGCCGGTTGCACTAGCAGCACAGCCGAACTAGACGTGCCAGAGCTGGAGCTCTGACTGGAATAGGATCTAAGCTTCAGATGCAGATCAATGGCAGGCGGAGGCTCGTGACGAATGCGTTCCTCGATTTCATGCAGCTCTTGCTAGAGAGAGAGAGAGAGAGAGAGAGATATAGATAAAGAGAGAGGGTGTAAGAAAAGAAGGAAACTCATTGGGATCGATTGATGCTCACCCGATTCTTGTAGACCATGCAACAGGCACGCAGCGTAAAGTAGTAGATTATCTCGACGCCGGAGAGCAGCGAGAAACCGAGAAAAAGACTGGCAATGCCTCCAAAGGATACCAACAGATCCACCCAACCGAAGAGCACCTCACGCTTGTAGCGTATAATGGGCCAGGTGAGGAACTCCACCAGCACTCCCGACACATCAGCGCGATCCATGCTGAAGTCATGAAAGATATATAACAGATATAGCACCGATTTATGGTATATCGAAACAAACTGCCACTTACACCTTCATCAGCTTGTCGATATTGAAGACCGTCTTGGAGCAGCTGAGCTCGCACTGTAGGCAATCCTTGATGTTGGTTATGTTCAGCTTATAGTCATTCAGGCACGAGAAATCCTTCACTGCGCACATGGGCACATTATCTACAGCACAAGGAGAGAGAGAGAGAGAGAGAGAGTCAGTGTAAGTGAGATTGTTGCTCGACCCTGTTCGACTAACTTATCGGTTTGTAGAACGGCGGATTGCACTTGCACAGCTTGATGGCCTTCGCCATGCGGCATTGCTTCATGCAGGACGAGAAGGTATAATCCTCGGGGAAGTAGCTCAGCTTCACCTCATCCCTGAAGATGCACTTGCGCTGCCCAATCGACAACTGACGTGCATCGTCGGTTGTGTACGTGTTCTTCTTCGATATGCGCACCTCCACCAGTGTGTCTTCGGCCCAGTCGATCTGTGCATTGAAATCGGCTCCGAAGTACTCCTCGTTCGAGAAGATATACACCTGACAAGAGAGAGAGCAGTAGTTAGACCTACAAGTAGAGCTGTGTGAAAAACTACTATCGACATTTGGGTTTCGATAGTAAGCGATAGTGCCCATCACTATTAATATTTGGGGTTTTTTTTGGGCAACGTGCATTTATTATAATCGAAAGTATTCGAGCTCTACCTCCTTCTTTACTTCTTAAACAATTAGGGAACTGAACTTGTAATTACTTAATCGATGTATCAATTTTTATATATATCGATAATCTTGTGAAACTTACCTGCGCAGTACCGTTCGGCACAAAAGAGAGCGCCCACTTCTTGTCTGTCTCGTAGAGATCATGAGGAGCACCAGTTTTGACGCTAAATGAAACAAGAAAGTTAGAGTGAAAAAGGGAGAGAGAGAGACACAGATGGGTAGCTGCACTTACTCCTCTTTCGCAGTGGACTTGAAGCGACTGTTGAACGCATAGCAGAAGCCGTGCTCCGTGTAGACAGGCTCGAAGTGCTCACAGCACACGATGTCCTCGTCGCGATACTTGCAGTCCATCAGGGCATTCTCGCAGGAGATTTGCGCTCGAAAGGCCCACTCACGAATGCTGTTATCGGCGAGCAGGTCGGCGGGTATCGATTTAGCCAGCAATTCTGCGTCCCGTATGTTATCGAAGTTTAGCGATGTCAGCAGATCCAGAAAGGGCGCAAAAACTTGCGCCTTCTCTTTGTCATAGTTACTAGAGAAAGAAAAGGAGGTAGAGTTAGAGTAAAAAGTAGTGTAAGAGTTAGAGGTAGAGGTAGAGGTAGAGGTAGAGGTAGAGGTAGAGGTAGAGGTAGAGGTAGAGGTAGAGGTAGAGGTAGAGGTAGAGGTAGAGGTAGAGGTAGAGGTAGAGGTAGAGGTAGAGGTAGAGGTAGAGGTAGAGGTAGAGGTAGAGGTAGAGGTAGAGGTAGAGGTAGAGGTAGAGGTAGAGGTAGAGGTAGAGGTAGAGGTAGAGGTAGAGGTAGAGGTAGAGGTAGAGGTAGAGGTAGAGGTAGAGGTAGAAGTAGAGGTAGAGGTAGAGGTAGAGGTAGAGGTAGAAGAGGTAGAGGTAGAGGTGGAGGTAGAGGTAGAGTCCGTGGTAAAGTTAAAGTTGGCGGTAGAGTTGGATGTAAAGTTAAAGGTAGTGTTGGAGGTAGAGCCCGAGGTAAACTTAGAGTAAGATGGTAGAGTCAAAGGTAGTGTTTGAGGTAGAGTCCGAGTTACAGTTAGAGGAAAAGAAAAAGAAGGAGGAAGTTGATTAAGAATGAAGAAATTAGAGAAAGCTTTAACTTCTATATTTCTCCCAGCCCTTCGACTTACGCCAAGGTCTTGTAGACCTCACGATAGGACTTGTCGTGATCGAAAGCCGCCTCCGGACACACCACAGTTGTGGGAAAGACAACGTTCTGATTGTGAAAGTCCGTGTCCAGGCCAGTGATGGTGGGATTCGTTTGAAACTTCTCCCACAGACTCATGATGATGACCAGCGCTGTGACGGCTCCAATCGATGTGAAACAGAACCACATAAACTTCTCACCAATTGGTCGACCCGTTTCCGCTATATACCGCACACCGTGTAGCGTTGAGTTCTGAAAGAACTCCTTCGTTTGATAGATGAGACTCCGTCGAAAGATGACCAGCGTGTCCAACAGGCGATGCCATCGATTCTCTGCCGTAGACTTATCTTCCACAGACTTCTCTTGCGGCATTTTCGTTTCAAGAACATACTAGCTGGCAGCCAGTCCAGTTCAGTCCAGCCGCCACGTGCCACAGTATAACTGCCACTGCGCCACTGCCCCAAAAAAAACCTGCCACAATTTGCCTTTTGGCCATTAAGTTGGCCTAAAAGGTTTTTATTGTTTATGCATTAGGTGCGGCCAACTTTGATTGACCCCATGAACATGTGGCGACAATACAATATGCCATATACTATATACCATATTACGTACACAGTCTATAGCTGCACTTATTGGACATTATCTATGCATGTTGTACGCGCTTATCTAGATGCCTCATTACCGCCATGCGACGTCGCTCCACCACCGAGTCACGCCATTTTAGTCCAAGGGTAGTTCCCAACTCAACGTCTTCTGGGTTGTGGCTCCTTGTTTCTGGTTCCTGCTTCCCGAATCCGGGCTGCTGTGCAAAATGGCGGGCCTCTTGATGGGCGTGACGATCGCAGCAGCTGCCGGGCTAATTGGTTGACAGTCTGCGCGACTTCCGGCGCCGCAAAACCCTTTGAGAAGAAGAAAAGAAGCAACGCGAGTGAAGTGGTTAAAGGCGGTATGTGCCAAAGTTCGCATACACTACAGGACGATCAAGAAAGGGTACCTATGTGATGTACCTATGTGATGTAACTATGTGCCTATGCATAATGTCTAACCGAAATTCTTAATTCGATGTGCAAGTGGAAGCTTTATAATGTAGTGTTCTCTCAGCGATAAGTTTGGAAGTCGAAGAGGGTCTTCAAAATACAAAACCCAAGGTAAAGTTGTTTATCCGTTCGTCTGCTCTGTGCTTATAATTATTGATATATCTTTGATCTCTCAATAATAATATAATAAGAGTAAGAGTACTAAGAGTCTTAAACAGAAACCTTCACTCCATCCATGAAAGTTTAACTTCTATGAGTGATGCCAGCTAATCTTGAAGAATAACCCCAATTCTGTAGACTAACCGTACCCTTTAATACTAACACTGGAGTACCCTCTCCAGGCCAGGGTATCTCATTGATAAGAATGTGCTCTTGCAGTACCAACACAAGAAACCGTCGACAAGTTCACAAGTTTTGTGCGAACTTGTGACACGGCAACGCTGCGCTAAGCTTTGTTTGTCCTGCCAAGTGGGTCTCCATCCCCATGCTCAATCTTGACCCAACCCCTCCGCACCGCGCTGCTACTGCTGCTTCAGCTTGAGATCCGGGGCACAAATGAAGTGGTTTTAAGTTTCAAGACAACAAAAGGTCTGACGATCACGAGCTGACGAAGGGACCGAGTGGCCGAGGGGGCAAGTCTGAGGCCTGGGACTGACCCTGATTGCGTTCGTCAGATAAATGCAGAAGCAGCCCGGTTGAAAGGACCTGCCTCCATCTAGGGTTTCAAACTGGCGCCAGAGTGAAGAGCAGCACAGGGCAGCGCAGCGCTCTTACCCATGACCGTTATGTCTGTCCAGCGCGGCAATTGGACTACTTAAGAGCAGAAACTTGCAGTATCCCAAGGTGCACCAGGTGCTGCGACTGTGAGCGTAGAATGATTCAAATACCACTGCCATTCTGCTCCCCCACTTCTTCTTTTTCATCTGTGTCTTCTCATTTCTTGCCTCTTTTTCTGCCTTTGTTTTGCAAATTGAACTTTTTCTTATCATCGATCGTTCGCTGGACTCGGTCACTGAGGTTTATTGTATGTTAAGTGCTCTACCGTACCCCAGATTCAGCTTGAAGTTATCCTCTCCACTAACCCATAACGTAGGCTGTTAAACTTTACCCATAACACCAACTCTTTTATTTACTCGTTTTTCTTTTCTGTTTTTTAAATTGTGCAGTACCTACCAATCAGGACAAATAATATACTATTTCTTGTTTTCCACGTACTTAACGCCTTGGTCAATGGACTTGTTCAGCTCAACAATGGCTTTATCAAGAGCACACTTTTCACTGCTGTTCATTTCGGGTAGTCCAAGATTATTTGCCAGCCCAGTTGTACCATATGTAAGAGGAGTGGAAAAGAACTTGGCGCATGTCACATCAGACTCAACGAAGGCGGGCTCAATGGGTGCTCGCATGCCTGCCAGGCCCATCAACAGGGTGTTGGCAAACCGGGCCGTGGCGAAGGCCATCGATAATGTGGCAGATCCCTTGCCGTCCTTGGCCTTGATAACCTCCTCGCCGCCAAATTGAATGCGTTTAATAACCGACTCTTTGCACTTATCATCGGCGGTGAAGCACGGCTTACACTGCGACAAAATGGGCAATATGGTGTGACCGGCATGACCCCCGATTACCGGTATCTTCACCTTAGCCGGATCGCAGCAGAGTATGTCGCCAATGAAGGTCTGGGCCCGCACAACGTCCAGTGTGGTGACGCCAAAGAGACGTTTCGGATCGTAAGCGCATTCCTTTTTGAGCACCTCGGCCGCGAGGGGTACCATCGAATTAACGGGGTTTGTAACGATTGCGATTAGGGCATTTGGAACATTTTGACCAATAACCTTCGCAGTGTTGGCAATAATATCGGCATTCAGTCCGAAGAGGGCTTCGCGATCCATGCCCGGCTTGCGTGCCATGCCGGCTGTAATGATAACCAAGTCGGCACCCTTAACGGCATCTGCCAACTGATCTGGACCCTGAAATGCTCTCACCGGTACCGTCGTACAGATGTGCGCAATATCTCCAGCAACTCCTTTAACCAATTGCACATCATGCAGCACCAGGTCCGTGATTAGTGTATTGTTCTTTAATAACATCGCCAATGGTTGACCGATGCCACCACCGGCACCGACAACAGTAACCCGGTACCTGCGCTGCATAACCAAATTGACAAATTAATTAATATATATATGAATACTTCTTATCGCCACCAACCAGTTGCGCAATTCCAAAGGCCCTGTTCAGGTTTAGGCGACATTGTCCCATAATCATATTCAGTACTGCCATACTGAAGACCAATGTTTAATTTTAATTTCTGTAAATTTTAATATTTCTCACAATGAATTCTCCGGAAATTTTGATGCATAGTACATACTGGGTACTGATATAATTTTTCGAATTACTTTTCGAAGCCTACTCAGAACTCATTTGCAGAGACTTAATTATGATGACAGGAAGTATGCAACCACATATGGTTTTTTTTTTTAATTTTAATTAATTTAATTTAATTTATTTTTTTACCAGGATTTCCCATAAGATTATTGCAAAATTCTGAATAGTAATTAAAGTTATTTCACTGTTATGAAAGCTTTTTAAACATAGTCCATTTTGAGGAAAGAATCGATTATTTATAAAAATAATTTGATTAAGTCGATTTAAAATTTAGTCGTAGTCCCGCACTTCAATTTGGTATTTAAAAGTGTTGTAAAATCTCGTATTATATGAACTGAGTGTTTTGCACTAATAATATTTAAAATGAAGCCATTGTATGTTAATATATTAATTAAATTGATAACTTATTGCAAACCTTAAATTAAATCTATTAAATTTAAAGAATTCAAACATGTAATCGAATGAATTGATCTTCCAATTGAATATCGAAAATGCGCTCGAATTTGCGTGCGCCTCGTGTCAATCGATAACTATCTTACTCGATTGCAATCGCCTATCAGCTGTGCCAAGCCAGCTGCACGTGTTGAGCGTAAACAATTTGAAATCGGACCAAGCGCAGTGCAGAGCAGAAACTACAATATATTAATTTCCACTTGCTGGAATTAAAGGAAAAAATAATGTTGCCTGATATCGAAATAATTGTGGGCACCTACACGGACTTCCTGCTCGGTTATCAGTTGGTGCAGAACGACGACAAAGTGCAGTTGAAGGCAACGTTTGCCGACAAATCACATGCCGGCTCGCTGAAGTGCGTGGCCGTGCAAGGACCATGGGTGGCCAGTGGTGGCAGTGATGATCGCATCTTCATTTACGATATGCGTACTCGCAAGCAGTCGCATATTCTACACTCGCACACAGGCACCGTGAACGCCGTGGTCTTCTCACCGGACCTAACGCATCTGTTGTCGGCCAGTGCCGATGGACACATGATGGCCACGCGCGTCGGGACCTGGACAACAGAGGGTGATTGGCGCAAGGCGCATGCTGGTAGCCCAGTAACACACATTGCCTGCCATCCAAGTAGCCGTCTGGCATTGTCACTGGGCGGCGATCAGATTTTAAACACTTGGAACCTGGTTAAGGGACGTGTGGCGTATAGGACGAACCTGAAGAGCAAACGCACACTGGGTAGCTCACCGGATTGTCTGTCGTGGTCTACGGATGGTAAACACTTCACCCTTAGTGGTCCACTTGCAATTGAGATTTGGAACATCGAGACAGCAAGCGTGCTGCGACACACCAAGACGCCATCGAAGCCCATCTGTGTAGCCTGGCTGAGTGAAGTCGATTGCCTGGTGGGCCTAGAGAACGGCAGCATTGCTTGGATCTCACTGGCTGACGATGACGATACACCTGTGAGTATAATCGATGCCAGACCTTTGTTCTTATTTTAACTTGATTTGTTGCTTCTTCTGGGCAGCCCACGCTGATAGAGGCACACGAAACGCGAGTCAAGGGGATAGCTTATCTCAACGAAGCACTGGCAACCATCTCCAGGTGAGTGAAATCCTCGCATCAAGCTTGTCCTAACCTTCCACTGATTGTCCGACTCATTAATAGTGCTGGAGAAATCAAAATCTGGAGCTCTAATATCGAGGAAAAGCAACTGAAGCAGATTGCCAGCGGCAACATCGACTGTCGTCCCACCTGCCTGGGACTGCTGGACACCAAGCAGTTTGGCAAGCCAAGCCAAACACAGCGTAACGCCGACTCAGCCAAGCAACAAGTACAGAAGCCCCAGCAGCAGCCACAAACAAGCAAACAGGATGACGCTGAGCTGGAACTACTGAAACCGCGTACCTTTGTGTCCATTGAGTACGACGGCGATGTAAAGGATGCGCAGTTGAACGCCAGCGATGATGAGGATGATGATGACGATGATGCAAGCAGCAACGATGATGACGCAAAGAAGGTGAAGCCGAAATCAAAGTCAAAGAAAAACAAATCAAAAGCAGCTGCCGCCGCACCGGACAGCAGCAACAGCGAGGATGACTTGGCTTCCGATGATGACAGCGAGGAGGAGGAGGACAGCGAGATTGAGAGTCACAGTGACAGTGAGAGCGAAAGCGAACGGCGACCCAGGCCAAAGCAGAAGGCAAACAAACGCAAAGCGCCAGCGAACAACAAATCGCGTGCGAAACAAGCAAAAAAAAAGTAGATAAGTCAAGTCTTCAATATATCATTTAATTTTGTTCCATGTAGGTAAATCACTGAATAAATGTACTGTTCTTCAGTCGAAGATTCAAGTGTCAAGTGTTTTGGACGCTATTTTGATTATACAACTTGGTTCCAGGCGGAGTGGATACTGATGGAACCCATATATACTTTATATCAGCTCGAGAAGTACCCAGAGAGGATCTTTTCTATTTTGATTGTACTTTTTAGATCCAATTGGAAGCGATACTGATAGATACCTTCTAAGCTGCCCGGAGGGAAAGGAGCTTTTCATTATCTTTGGAATCCTATATTGATTATAGATCCCTCAGAGTGAGAGGCTCTTCGCATCACCAACTCAACAACGAATTGGTCTATTAAATTTGGAATTTATAAATATCATCGCGTTGTTTTATTATTCAATTTTGTACATTGATAACATTTTTGTTTTTCTTTATTTGTATCATTAACAATTTGTATATGCATATTTTAGAGGGAGGAATAATAGGAGGCGAGTACGGGCATTCCAAATCTTACCTATTCCTCTTCCTAGTCAACAATAATTTAAATGTCAGCGATGCTTCATTAGCTTCAACGGTTTGAAATTTAGTTTTATCTTTTTATCGTCACTTTTGTTTGGTCTCGGTTTCGTTTTGTATGTGAATGGTTAAGGTTGAGGTTGAGGTTGAGGTTGTGGCTCAGTTGTTGGCCAGAAAATAGTTGAGCAGTTTTAGATAAATGCGCTCCAGCAGCGGCGACATGAACTCCCCAACGAACTGCAGCAACCGCCGAAGGGGGGGACAAAGCGTGCACATTATATCCGTGAGGACGTTCAGCACACGCAGCACCAAAGGTCAGTTATCCTGCTCCAATTGCAGGCAGTATCCAGTGTTGCTATTGCTGTTGCTCATGTCCTCAACGGGATAACGGCCATCGGCACGCTGTGCACAGCTGTGTGTCCAAGCCATCGGTTCACCAAACTTATCCAGATGAGCCAAATTCTGGTAGACGTAGAGCAGCGGATGATCAAGGTACGCACTGCACTCGTAACACCACACAGACAGATCGCTGAAGCTCAGCACTAGCGGATGCATCTGTTCCCGGCAATGCTCTGCCATATGCTCATTGATATAGCGACCGCAGCCGATGGTCTGGCAACTTAGACACAACCAATTCTCCACCGTTGAGGCGCAGACACCGCACGCGACACTTGTATCTATTGCTGTTGGGAAAAAGGCAAAAGAAAATTAAATTAGTCAATTGAAATCGAGTATAAATGGACAAAAAGCAAAGCGACAAATAAGGATCAAAGTGAACACAAAGCGCATATAAAAAGGAGTAGTAAAGATACAATCGATAAGCGATAGCTGTTTGCCCACTTAAATATACAAATATTACATATTTTTTATACTATGTTTATCATCACTATCAAATTTCACATTGTACATCTTTTGAAAGTAGTTAAATATAGAAAGCACTAAAAATAATGTTCTAGATTTTGAGATTATGCCTGCCAATCAATTTGTATCGATAACTGACAGTGAAAAGGGCGTGGCCCTATTGTATAAGAAGCTTTATTTGTATAGCTTAGTAAGGCATATAGGTAACGAATTTGGTAAGCCTAGCTTTTATAGTCTCTGAGTTATAGATGTTCATACAGACGGAAAAACGAATGGATAAGGTTATATCAACTCGGCAACTGGCAAGAGATGGCTCCTTCTGTCTGCTATATGTATATATATTCAATTTCCTAAGAGATTTCCTCTTCAATATATATACATATAAATATTACAGGTTGATTCAAAATAGAATTGCAAACATATCAAAGCTGTTCCTAAGACAGTAAAAACGATCCGTAATCGAATGTATAAGTACAAGATATACTTTACATATGTATATGCCAGATATATATATGTATATATATCCAAATTATCACACTCTTAAAAGGTATTCCTTACATATAATATATACATAAAACTGAGTATTAAAAAAGGACTAGCAAACAATCCTTATAATTGAAAGGCGATCGTTCGATAACTAACAAACTAAACACATATATACAAACAAGATATAGAAAATCGCTTCAGGAACAATACATGCAATATATTAACTATATATATATGCGACAAATATAATAAAACTGAACCAAAACAATAAATAAAAGAGCACAGCAACAAGCGAAATGGAAAATACATGACACATATAGAAAGAGGGAAATAGAAGAAAGATAGAGAGAGAGAGATAGCGAAAGCGAGCATAGACAGCATATTTCATGATTGTTCTTGTTGTTGTGATCTTCGCTTACATTTTGGCGCCTCCTCCGGACGCAGCAGACTCAAATGTGGACAGCTCTTGAGCGGATATATGGCAAACATTTCCTGTTGCTCGAGTGCCTGCCGAGCAACCCAGAGGGTGCAAGACAAAGACAGTGAGAGAGAGAGAAGGCATGGGGGAAGGTTTACAGAGAGAGAGAGAGAGGGAGAAAAGAGATGAGCAAATTACGAAGTTAGTTGGGAATCTTCAGCTGTGCGCTATCCATCGCTAGATCGTACCTCCTTGTGCTCGGCCATAAACTCGCTCAGGGTTTTTACCTTGACTTTGGGTTTGCTGCCACTGGGCCGCTCCTGGCCGCAGTCGGGCTGCTTGTCGACAGTGCCACCGATGGCGCCCTGTGTATCGTCATGTGAAATATTCAACTGCTCCAAGGTAGCAGCAAGAAAATCCTCGTTGTTGTTCTCCCCAATGGCAGACTGCGGCAATTTGTAGCCGAACACCAGTGACTTCCAGTGCTCCGCCTGCACCTCCAGGCACTGCTGCAGCGTCTCCATGCAACTCTGGAATGCCACCGTGGGCGGACGTTGTTGTGCCGAGCTGAGCGAAAATTGTGGCGTTGGCACCGCATCTCCCAGCAGCGTCTTCGTGCACATTGTCATGGCGTATGCTATGGAATTGACATTATAGCCGCCCTCCAGACAGACCAGTATCCGGCCACCGGCCAGCGCCGATAGCCAGTGCGTGAAGAGGCCATAACCCTCCGGCGTCACCTTGCAGCCGCCCAGTGGATCACCAATTGCCGCATCGAAGCCGGCCGATACCAACACCAATTGTGGATTAAACTCATAGGCAATGGGCATGATGAGTTGCTGAAAGGCCAGAGCATACTCCAGATCTCCCATGCCCTTCTGCAGAGTGTAGAAGCATCAGTAGAGGAATCTTTAAAGTATTGTATGTGCACTCCTTACTGACCTTATTCCACGGTATGTTCACATTGAAGCCACGTCCTGCCTGCTTGCCCACCACATCGTAGTTGCCATCGGGTCCCTTGGGAAAGAAGGCGCCATTCTCGTAGCGATGTACACTGATGTACAGCACCTTGGGATTGGACTCGAAGATGTGCTGTGTCCCGTTGCCATGATGCACATCCCAGTCGACAATCAGCACGCGCTCCAGATTATATTCCCGTATCGCATATTGTGCGGCAATTGCGACATTGTTGAAGATGCAAAAGCCGTGCGGCTGATGCGCTTCGGCATGATGACCCGGTGGACGCACGTTGCATATGCCGCTGCGGGATTCACCGCGTAGAATGCTATCGACAGCCTGCAGCACAGCGCCAGCGGCGAGTGTGGCACACTCAAAGGTGCGTGTATGCAGATAGACCGAATTGTAGCCGGCGCCCACTTGCTGCAACTCCTCCTCGCTGCGATCCTGCAGACGACGCACTGAATTGACATGTGCCCTCGTGTGGGCCAGGCACACTTCGTCGGTGGTTGCGGCACGTGCTGCCAGCCGATGCATGCGTCCGAGTAACTGATACTCATCGTGCAACTGATGAATGCGTCGTATGCGATTCGGTTGCTCTGGATGCGTTGCGTCGTGCAGATTGCAATGCTGCAACATCTGCTCGTCGTACGCATAGCAAACACGAATCGCTGGCACCGTCAGCTGTGTCTCGGCGCGCAGCATGCGCAAACGTGCCGCATTGCTGGCCACCACCTCTGCGGGCAGCTGTGCCGAAGTGCCGCGCGTTGGATAACGCTGTGGTCCCTCCGCTGGCGGTGGTCCGCCCATCCAAATGCGCATCACGCGATGCAACTTCTTGTTGTTGTTCTCCTTTGGCTCCGACTCCAACGTCGTCATATCGATCTCACCAGGCACATATGTCTGCTGCAGTTGCAGGCAACGCCAATAGGGTCGATGCACGAATATGCAATTGAGCAGCGCCTTGCGCAACTCCACGCTGGGCACTTGCACTGGCTCCACCAGCACGGGGCAGGGATCACCGAGTAGAGTGCGCAGCGTGAGGGCGGCACCCTCTGATAGCGACTCCACACAATAGCCGCCCTCGAGTACCACAGCGACGCGACAATTGGCCAGACGCAACAGTGGATTTAGCAAGTGCGGATAACATGCGGGTGTCACCTCCATTTCACCCTCGGGACAACCCAGTGCTGCATCATAACCAGCCGAGACGATAATCAGCTCCGGCTGATATTCCAAGGTCACGGGCAGCAGCAGTTGTTGGAATATAGCCAAGTAGTCGCCGTTGCCCATGCCCTTGGCATTGAGAGGCACATTGAAGTTGTACCCGGTGCCGGGGCCAGAGCCAATTGCATGGTAATCCGACTCCTGCAGGTTAGGCCAGAAGCTGCCGTGCTCGTAGCGATGTATCGAGAAGTACAGCACCCTGTGGACAGACAATACAGTTACAATCTCAATTTAAATACGAAACTGTCTGCCACTCACCTGGCATCATTGTAGAAGAAACGCTGCGTGCCCTGACCATGATGCACATCGTAGTCGATGATCAGTATGCGCTGCAGCTTGTGTGCATCGAGTGCGTGCTGTGCCGCCAGCGCCACGTTGTTGAAGTAACAATATCCATTGAATTCGGCCTTCATTGCATGATGACCTGGTGGCCTGATGATGGCCATGCCATTCTGCGCCTTCCCCCTCAACAGTTGATCCACCAAGTCGATGGTTGAGCCGCTGGCCAGTAGCGAAAGATGAAATGTGGACTGCGAGGGAGAGATAGAGGGAAGGTTTATAAGATGAGCATAAGATAAAGATTTATAGAGGAATAGATAAATTTATACAATGGATACTAAGTATATCATGGAGTTAAGAGTAAGTATATGTACAAGATGTATAAGATAAGAAAAGATAAGCTAAGGTACAGGAATAGATAAAGATAAGGTATATTTAAACTGAAGACAAGAAAGATTCATATAGCAATAGAATATATAATATAGAATTGGTAGATTCTTAGGACTATTAAGAGAAATCTATAAGATGTAAGAGATGAACATAAGATAAGGCATAAGAATATATATAGATATAGTGGAATGTTGCGATAAAAAGCACATAAGATAAACGTAAAATAAAGATTCATATAAAAAGATTCTAATTAATAGAAATATACTTAGATATAGTAAAGAGAGAGAGACAGAACGTCAATATATAAGAATAGGTACAAGAATATATATAAAGATATAGTGCACCTAGGGAGTGTTAAGAGCGAGAAGGTGAAGAAGATGGGATACATAACATAAAGATTTATATAGAAATGAATATAGATGGAGGAGCTCCTAAGAAGTGTAAGAAGAACGAAGGTACATAAAATGAGCATCACATAAGCATAGGTACATAGGAATATATAAAAATAAGGTAGATGCTAGGGACTCTTAAGAGAGAGAAGGTATGCAAGATGACCATAATATAAAGATTCATATAGAAATGGATATAGATACAGACAGTTCTAAGCAGTGGTAGAACGAAGGTACATAAAATGAACATAAGATAAGAAAAGGTACAAGAACATATATACAATAGATATAGTAACTCCTAAGGACTGTTGATAGAGAGAAGGTATAAAATACAAACATGTGGTAAACATACTACATATAGGAATAAATATATACACTATATAGTATATATCCATAAAGAAAGGTAGAACTTATAAAACATAAATACAATACAGGGAACAAACCCAATGTAGATCCTAAAATAATTTGCAACTGCGCATCAACTAAAATCTACTCTACAATAGAGTCTATACATTATCATATATATATCGCGTTCTTCTCCCTGTCTCTCTCTCTCTCTCTCTCTCGGTCTATATGCGAATCTTAACTGGGTCTGGAACTAGAAAAAGCCACACCAGTTGCGGTTTACAATGCACAGAGCTGAGAGAATGTCTATCCAGCTGTGGCCGAGTCTACCTGGTACAGTCTTACTACGCTTCGCTGAGCTTGATTGCGATTGCATGATAATCAGTTCTTATCGCGTTATATACACGCGAATATATATACTATAAACAGTTTAATGATTGCCGTGGATCAATGGCAGCAACAGTGGGAAAGGTTTCCCTGTTGTCTTACCGGATGTATGTAGATGGCATCATAGTGCGAGCTTAGTTCCTCCATAGACTCCTCGTCCTTAACGCCCGCGGTACGTTCAAGGCACTCGTAATGCTCTGCAGAATGCAATTGAAGGATCTCAGCCTTTGTGGCTGCACGCGATGGCAACTGCAGGCAACGCTCGACAAGCTTCAGTTCCCGACACCTGCCACAAGGGTACAAAGAGAGAGAGAGTGAGAGAATGTTCCAGCTGCTGCTTGGCAGTTACCTTTCCATGGTGCGCGTAAAGCGTTCGGGGCGCTCCTGATGCGTTTCATCCCAGAGGCAGCGGTGCTGGCTCATCGACTCGTCATAGATGAGCGCTGTGGGGCCACGTTTCATGCTCTTGGCACTGACAGCCTGAGGGAAGGAGGAGGGAGAACAGGTTAAAGATCACTGATATTCGCTTATTTATACCCGTCGATACTTACATTCTGAAATATATCGATAACACTCTCCTGCATCGCTGCACTTGCTCCACTTGTCTGCGACTTTAGCATGTTGCGGGCGCGACGTTTTGCCTCGAGCAGTGCCGCACTCGGTTTGCGTTCGCCGTTGCTCACCGTGCTCTGTGCCGTTGCAGTCGACAGCGACGGCGACGCCGACGACGACGCAGATGTCGTTGGACCCAACTTGGACTTGACCATAGCGCGAGTTTGGATTTTCGCTTGCTGAGCGCCGCGTCTCGTTACGATCGGTGAGCTCTAAAGAGAGAGAGAGAGAGAAAAGAGAGAGAAGAGAGCGTTAGTGCATGTGTGTGAGAGAGAGAGAGAGAGGTAATTAGATTAACCAGCTCGGAGTTGTTCGGCAAATTGTTTGTGCAGCTAACCTCGTTCGTCATACCGACGATTCTCAGATCCGATTCTCCGAAGGTAAAAAAAAAAAAATAAAAATAAAAATAATTATAATATTTACTACAAGTTGAATTTATAACTGAGATCTTCTATGCGAGCTATGCCAAAACTCTTTGACTTGACTTTCTGATGAAGATATTGAGTCAAATTAGCAGGCGCCTCCTTTAATGCATTTCAAATTCGATGACAAATAATAGAAAACCAGTTTGTAAATTGAAATAATATAATATTGTAGTTTATAGATTCATTGGAAACGGTTCATGATTCATTTCATGGCGCGAATCTTTAATTTATCAGCTCTTTAATTCGAGAACGAACGTGTCGTATTAAATTGTTCTATTTATTAATCTTTTTGTTTCGCAAGGGAAAAGGGGAAGTGGGGACGCAACAATCTATGCTGTATTTGTAATCGATTTGGGTCACAATAAGCAACACCCTGTATAAACGAATGCAACTAACGCAAATAACACAACACTGCGATAGCGATAGGGCGATCGATTAACGATAACGATTTGCATAAACTGCACTTAACGTAAGTAACTTACGCACTCGTTACGTATGTATTTAATACGTCAAAACACTAACGTTGCCATAAAGTGCAATTACAATATGTTGTTGGCCAGAACCGTTGGCCACAAAATCGGCGCGTTAACTGAACTCGATTTGCGATTTGAATGCGCTTGGCGGCTGAGCAGCGATGGCGACGGCGACTGAGGCAGCGGATTTGTGTTTGTGTGGGTGTTGTGTTGCTGTTTGTGGTTTTTTGCCTCGTTGCCACATTTGGTGCGAGTCCCAAAAAGGCGCGCACAACGTCAGATCTGGACTTACCATTATTGTTGTTGTTGTTGTTTCTGCCGATGCTGTGGGAGATAAATCTGAAGTTGATGCTGGCAGTGGGCGTTCTTCGTCTCCGTCTCCCTCTTCTTTCTCGCCTTCTTAATGCAATCCGTTACTTTCTGTTGTTTTTATTTTTTTGTGTTGTTGTTGTGAGGGACCCAACGTAATACTTGCGTGCTTAGGTTTGTTTGTATGTGTAAATGTAGGTGTGTGTGTGTGTGATTGTTTGTAATACTTTTTGGCTGTGCTCGTTGTTGTTGCTGGTTGTTGTTGTTGTTGTTGCTGTTGCGTGATAAGCGTATACGAATTTGTCGCAGTATATTGATTTAAATTTGAACTATATTGGATTCTATCTTAGTAATACATGAGTGAATACACATCTAATAAATATATTTGTATGTATGTATCGCTGCAGAGTAGCTGCATTAATTATTGCTTATTGTTTTCTATCCTCTGCTTCCGTTCACGCTGCGTCAGCTTCTCTGCGGCTATCTGTGTCTTGCCGTCCGTCCGTCTGTCTGTCTGTCCCACTCTCCTGCCGTGGCTGTTGCGCTTCAGTTGCTTTTATGCTGCTCTGGTTGCTGTTGTTGTTGTAATAATAATAATATTTATGCTATACACATGGCTTGTCTGCCTTCACTTTGTTGTTTCTTCGAATCAAACACAAGTTATATATATGTATCTATTTCACATGCGCGCAACGAACGAAGAAGAGCAGCAAACAAAAAATAAAAGAATTAATAAACGCAGATGCAAAAAACACACACAGACACACACGCACACGCACGCAAGGCCAGAGACGACGCGCAATGGGCTGCAGTGCAACAAAGATTGGCAGCAGCAGGCAGCTATGGCAATAAGGTAGGCCAAAATCAGAATCAGAACCAGAACCAGATTCTCTCGGACCCTGGGCGAACAAATGAATCAATGCGAGTTCTTCAGCGCGCGCGGGAGGGCGGTTGGCGGAAGAAGGCGGCAAAGTAATGTTTGTGTGTAGCCCTCTCTTGTTATTGTTTTGCTGTTGCAGGGCAGTGAGTGTGACCGTAGTTTCCAAAGCGGCGAATACCAATTCAATTCGCCAAATACTTAAGCTTTAATCATTTGCCCACTTGCGGCGGGAAATTCTTAAATAAAGAAAACATATTTATAAGTAAACATTAAACAACCGTTCAATAAATACAAAATAAAGAGTTTTTTTCATTAAAAGAAAGTATTACAAAATGTGCGCTAAATTTAACTGCTGTCACAGCTGTTGCATTCTAATTTGCCGAACGCCTTTACGATTTTTCTGACTGAATGTTGATTTATTTAATTATTCATAAGCAACACACTCAATGCTCATAGTTATAATGTGATCAGAGCGATCATATATTTATTCTGTACTGAAAAATACCACGCCAGCAGGTGAAATAAATTGCAAAATACCGATGCAATTGTTGCAAACTGCACAAAGTGTGCAGAACTTCCGTCACTTAACAACACTGTTCTAAGTTGGCACAGCTGATCTCGCCATCGGCTCGTTACGCAAGTGGCGCAACAGGTTTATCTCTTAATATTATTCAAACTGTAATCAGATTCAGTTGATATTCTACAGAACACGTTGCTCGTGAAACCAGTCGGTCTATTTCCATCACGTTAATTACATCAAGCATCATGTCCAAGATTCTGCAAGCCACCACACGCCAGCTGTGCGCCCAGGCCCGCAGCTACAGTTCAAAGATCAACGATGTTGTTGTTGTCTCCGCCGCACGCACACCCATCGGCAGTTTCCAGAGCCAGCTGGCACCGCTGTCGGCCACCCAACTGGGTGCCACTGCCATCGAGGCGGCGATCGAACGTGCTGGCATCGCCAAGTCCGACGTCAATGAGGTGATCATGGGCAATGTGGTCTCTGCGGGTCTGGGCCAAGCCCCAGCACGCCAAGCGGCCATCTTTGCCGGTTTGCCCACCAACGTCTGCTGCACCACAGTGAACAAGGTGTGCTCCTCAGGCATGAAGTCCATTATGCTGGGCGCCCAGTCTCTGGCGCTCGGTCAGGCCGATGTTGTTGTTGCTGGCGGCATGGAGTCCATGTCCAATGTGCCATACTATCTGAAACGTGGCGCCACACCTTACGGCGGCGTCAATCTCACCGATGGCATTGTTCTCGACGGTCTTTGGGATGTGTACAACAAGTTCCACATGGGCAACTGTGCCGAGAACACAGCCAAGAAGATGCAGATTTCGCGACAGGATCAGGACAACTTTGCCATCGAGTCATACAAGCGCTCCGCGAAAGCCTGGGACAACAAGGCATTCGATGCTGAAATTGCGCCCGTCAAGATCCAGCTGAAGCGCAAGCCCGAGCAGATCATTGCCGTGGATGAGGAGTTCAAGCGCGTCAACTTCGACAAGTTCGGCCAGCTGGCAACAGTGTTCCAGCGTGAGAACGGCACCGTTACTGCCGGCAATGCCTCGACCCTCAACGATGGCGGCGCTGCTGTTGTGCTGATGACCGCAGAGGCAGCCAAGCGGGCCGGTCTCAAGCCACTGGCACGCATTGTATCCTACCAGGATGCTGAGACAGACCCCATTGATTTCCCCATTGCACCCGCACTGGCAGTGCCAAAGCTGCTGGAGCGCGCCGGTGTGCGCAAGGAGGATGTTGCCATGTGGGAAATCAACGAAGCCTTCTCTCTGGTCGTTCTGGCCAATATTCGTAAAATGGATGTCGATCCCGCCAAGGTGAACATTCATGGCGGCGCCGTCTCTCTGGGTCATCCCATTGGCATGTCTGGTGCTCGTCTGGTCACGCATCTGGCGCACGCCCTCAAGTCTGGCGAGCTGGGCTGTGCCTCCATTTGCAATGGCGGCGGTGGCGCCTCCTCCATTCTGCTGCAGAAGATTTAAATCACTCGACAGCAAACGCAGAAAGAAACAGGAGAAGAAAACATTGAAAAAGGAACCAACAAAAGTTTCAACCAGAATTGCATTTAACTTCCAACCGATTGAAATTATAATCGATTATAAACATATGTGTGTGTTATCGAGGTCGGGAATCTTAAACTTTTTGTCGCTCTAAGCTGAAATTGTTTTTATTATTTTTTTTGTATAGCATTTAAAACGATACTTTGTGATTTAATGGAATAAAAAAAAGGAAGCATTTAATAGTCGCTTTTAATTCAATTTGCAATCGATAACACTGTGTGTAATCGAAGTTGACAACTTTCAACTGTCTGCTGACCGCATTGAGCAGAAATTGTTTTTGTTATTATGAATTAAAAGAATGAATGAAATACGAAGTAGTACTAAATAATACCATGGTCAGGGAACATATGTATTAAGGGCATATATCTGGTATATTTTTTGAATTTGAATTGATATACTGCAAGAAATATCCTTGAAAAACATATTTTTGACTTTGTGTTAATATATATTATTTTAAACGGTAATTATATAAAAAGATTGGTACAGAAGACTATATACTATAAAATTTTTTACTCAAAATAATTCAAAACTCATTATTAGTTTTCTTATTTTGTGAAAAAAAGAACATATTCTATAATAATAAAATTGTTTCAATCAAAACAAACCAGAAAGCAGAAATACGTAAGTGAAGAAATAATTAAGTTTCTTAATGGTTTATTGTTTTCATTATAAGATTGAATAATTAATATGTATGTATACCATAAGGGAGTTTTTGAACATATCAAGTTAAAATTGTGTTTGCCAAAATTAAAGTCAATTAAAAACTTACAAACACAACAACAATTAGTCGGGATTTCATTTCATTATACTGGGGCGAAGGCTATTTTAATATGTCTGTTCTATTTTGCTGGGCAGCCAACCACAAACTGATGCTTATGACGGTCGTCGAGGGGGAGTTGGGGGGATTGGCACAGAGGTCTGGTGTGGCTTGTGTGGTTAGAGGGTGCAAGGAAGGGGAAGGAGGAGGACTAACAGTGGGCATGGCATCTCAACATCAATCAGTGCGCATGTCACTGGCTGGCGAGGTCCATTCGCGCCTTACCGAGATGACAACAGCAGCAGCAGCAGCAGCAGCCACAGCCGCAGCAGCAGCAGCAGCACCCGCCGCAACAGCAGTGGGCACAGTTTTGGTTCAGTGCGCTTTTCGAGGAGTTTGCGTCAGGCTGTAGCTGGAGCTGAAGCGAAGCCTTGGTGTGTGTTGTTGTCAATGGCGATAGGAGCCAAGAGACAAGAGACAAGAGAGAGAACAAGAGTAAAAAACCTAAACAAAACTCTATAAAAACGAAAATGGTGTGCCATATATAGTTGCTCCCCTTTTGTTTGTTTGTTTGTGCTTCATTTTTTTTCAACAATTTACAATAGTTTACAACACTGGATAGTGGAGTGGAGAAATTAGCGCAAAAGGAAAACAAAACATTGTGCGTAGGTGCGTTGATATCCTTGTGTGTGTGTGTGTGTGTGTGTATTTAACTGCGTATACATATATGTACACATATGTGTGTGTGAGCACGCCCGTGTGTCTGTTCGGTATTTTTGTCTGCTTATTATGTATGTACAATGTACTTTGTTTGGCTTTTTATGTTTCTTCTTCTGTGTGTGTGAATGTGACTGTGACTGTGTCTGTGTGTGTGTGTTAATTCATATATTATTCGACTTGGACGCCCGGTTAACGGAGGCGTGCAATCGCTTAACTACGCTTCAGTGGGCGCTGCCAGCCAGCCAGCCTTGAAGTTTGAGTTGAGTTTGAGGGCTTTCGGTCCCACTGTGCGACAAACAAGGTCGTCGCTTGCTAAATCGCTTGCAAATCACTTCGAGAGGTTCTGAAGTCACAAAGTAAATGCAAATTAAGTTCTACTGCGAGTTCAAATTGAACATGTACACAATGACAGTCTGTGTCTGTGTGTGAGTGTGTGCTTGTGCTTCAATTACATTGTGCGTCTTAGGCCCGGTTTGTGTGCGCGCGTGTGTGTACATAAAATGGACACACCTGATGATTTTTTGTGCACGCCTTTGTCCAGGCTCGTCTCTGTGTGTGTGTGTGTGTCTGTGTGTGTGTGCGGCGTGGGAGGGGCGCGCAATACATCGACAGTGGCCCATATAAGTATGCTCTGTATTTGCATACGAATTCATGTATGTATGAGCGTCTGTGTGTGGGTGAGTGTTCGTAGGTGTTTGCAGGCTGTCAACACATTTCGCGAGGTCAAGAAAAGGTAACGCTTGAATGGGACATGAGATAAATTTGTGTGAGCACCTACACCCCTCCCCCCCCTCCGTCGCATCCTCAGCCCTGTGCGTCTTTCTGCGTCAGCAACTGTTCCACTTTTGCACACAATGCGCTTCGTTACGCCTCTACATAAATAATAAATGTGCGTGTGTGTGTGTGTGTATGGTTTGATATATGTATGTATGTATGTATGGGGTTTGATTTATATTCAAGGCATACATAAATCGAAGCATTTGCGCCGTGATTTGCTTTGCCTTTGCTCATCTTCCTTCATTCTTCTTTTCCTTCTACTCGATTAACAGTGTGTGAAACGTTTCTACAATAGTTGGCGAGGAGGAGAGGCGACACGCAGCAAGTAAACATATCGATAGGCGGCGGCTGTGAGAGAGCGCAACTGGTGCATATCCCCCATCATTAACGACGTCATCGAGTCATCCCACGCACACACACACACACACACGGAACACACACAGCTTAGCAGTGACGACTGCGCGGCTGCTGCTGCTGCTGCAGCTGCTCTGGGCAGCCGGCAGCGAACGATGAACCCACCAATGGCATGCATCCAATAGTCACCCGACTAGACCAACACAGGCGCACACACACAAACACACACCAGCACACACACACACAAACACACACACACAGACACACAGACAGATACATGTACATGGGATGCTGATGCATATGCAGAAAAGGAGAATGCAGACAACGTCAACGACGTCAACGACGGCGGCAATGGCCACGGCGACGATAACGATAACGATTGCGATTCCGATTGCGATAAGGCTGGCGCGAACTTCGATGGGCCTGGCAACAGTTCAACGAGGCGCCTTCAGTTAATCGCGCGCATCCACACAGAACGCACACACACAGAACATTGCAAACATTTGAGTTTGAGTTCAATTGAGTTGAATCAAGTTGAGTTGAGTTGAGTTGAGTCATGGCTGCATCTCACCTGGCTTTCCATTCCCGGCCAGTACGTCAAGCAGAGAACAACTACGAACGGAAACCAATCGGTAGTGACAGTGCAAATTGGTGATAAGACTAACGAAATAAAACAAAATTTATTAAATCTATAAAAACATACCATAAAAAAAAAAATTTAAAATTAAAAAAAACGAAAACGAAATTCAAATCAAAACTTTACCAATCAAAACCAAAAGGGTGTTTTAAAGACAAGAGTTTATAACCGAACAATTTGCGCAATTTTTGCGAAAGACTGAGAGATCACAGCTAAAGATATTATACATATATACGATAATTGAAACCTTCAAAATGGGCAGTCTGCCGAATCTGCATGAGCTCGAGGAAGCTGAACGGAAGCGCGAGAAGCGCAGGGAGTACGAGCTGCTGCTCGAGCAACGCGCCAGGGACACAAGTCGCGAACGCGAGCGTCTATCGATATTTGCGCAGCAGCGTAAGGTGAGTGCGATCGATAAAAGTAGCGATAACATTATTCGAAATATTGTAGTTTTCAGATCATAGAATAGTTTCAGTTATATTTGCTTGGTATTTATTATAAATGAATTATGTACTTTTTAATATCTCCGTTTTAACCAATTTTATTATATTGACCTTTTCTATACATACAAATAATATGCAAATATACAAATTCATCGAAATCGGACCACTACAACATAAAGCTGTCAGTTTCTTGCTCAGTAAATCCGATTTCAATTTATATTGCATACTTTTTGTCGTTGCTCAGAAAAAACATTGTTTAAAAACCTTAAATTAAGTATATTATTGTTAAGAATACTATTAATTATTATTATGAATTATAGATTTTGACAATTAATTTGCACTGTACAGGTAGAGATATCTGCGTTTATATATCAGTTTATATATCTTAAATTCCGGTTGAAGCAGTTTTCTATTTATATTATTTTCCAAATTTATATTATATTTTATTCCAAATTTGAAAACAATCTTTATTTATTAAAATCTTCCTTCTTTTTTGATGTGTCCGTCATGTATTTAAGGAAAGAAGAAACATCGATGTTACATTGATAACTAACGATGTTTTATTATATGAAAAGCCTCAGCAAACATCGCTGTTTCTCCAACTCTACTTTAAATATAATAATAATCGGCTTACTAAATACCAAAAGTAAGAATTTAGTCCACAAATTACTAGACTTTTCTATCTGCATTCAAAGTTCACAAAGATAGCAGTGCCATGTGAAAATACCTAGTTAAGAACGGCTCTGGGCTTAAGGCCTTTGCTCTCTTGCATTGTTGACTCTTAATTGCTTTGAGCTGGTCAGTTATGACGTTATGAATGACGACCAACGTGCATAGGACTTTGAACCTGCAATGCTCACGCTATTGTACTTATTGCCCCCTTGCAGCAATCCTCTTATAACGCATACATCATGGCTGGCCTGGGGATTGGCGGTGGCGGCGGGTCGCTAAGTCTAACGACGACGGCCACGAACACAGCCCCGATGGCCGTAAATGGTTGTGGCAATGGTGACCTAAGCGTTAGTGGCACCAAAAGCCAGGCCACAAGCACCACACACGTTGGAGGGGCAGGTGCGGCGGGTGCAGGTGGAGCAGGTGGACCGGAGACCGCAACTACGGCAACGGCAACAAGTGCAACCACATCGACGGGGACGGCAACAACGGCATCGGCAACGACAATGACGACGCTTAGCGGCTTTGCGATGCTCGGACTGGCCGGCAAGAAGTATCCGCATCCATTCCACAGTCACACACACCAGCACCAGCATCAGCATTCGCATCATGCACAGCAACGACATTCGCTGACCACACGACATCGCGTGCTGCGTACGCGAACGCGCAGCTCGGGTGGCGCACAGAACATTTGGGATGAGCAAATGATGGAGGTGAGTGGGTGGCAGGTGGCATGTGGGTGGTGGGAGGTGGGTTGGTGCTGACAATATTTGCATGTCCGGTTCCGGCAGCGGCTATTTATAGAATTCACTTTAGCTCATGCAAATTGTGCGTCGTCCGTCAATGAAAATCAACTGCAGATGCAATTCACTTCAATTCTATTCCGTCTCCCAGTTCCTCTTGCCTCTGAAGGAGGATTACTTACTCACCATGGCAGCAGCAGCACCGCAGGTAATTAGGCCAAACGAAGACACTTGATGTGGCCACGGCTTTGGCTGATTGGGTGCTCGTTACGTGGCTTAATTGACTTTCCACTTCCAATGTTCTGCGTGCATCGGCATAGGTCAAGGCGCAAAGAGCAACTTAAAATAGACTTCCTTCCGTCAATCTTCTAATGGTGGGAGATGCAATTTAATCGCTGTCATCACGCAGATATGCCTGCCTCCTTGATAATCCTCTTCAAGGAGAAAACAACTTAAAATAGACTTCCTTTCGTCAATCTTCAGGTTGCGAAAATCAGCGCGCCTTTTGCGTCATCAGGAAGTGCAACTTAATCTCAGTTCGGCATATTACGTGGAAATGCCTCAGACTATTTATAGTTTGCCGCTTCATATAATCCCATTAAGGAGAAAACAACTTAAAATAGATTTTCCACAATCTTGTTGTGACTTTTCCGCAAGAAATCAGAACTCACAACTCAACTGCGTCATCCGGAAATGCAATTTCATTTCAAGTTAAGCGGAAAAGCCATTGCAGTCATGTTGAGGCCCGAAGCCATTCAGATATTTCTTGGAAACATTTGCTCACGATTACAGAAGTACAAAAGAAGACGGTGCAGACCACTTGCATGTGTCAACAGCAGAAATATCAGTTGGGTATATAACAGTCGGGTGTATAACGGGCGGCTATACATATAACAGTCTAGTGTACAACACTTGGGTATATAGGAGATAGGTATTAAGCAGGCAGGTTTATAACTTTGGGCTGCATAACAGAGGGGTATATAACAGTCGAATGTATAACAGTAGGGCTTATAACAGTTGGTATACAAGACAGCGGTATATATAAGTGAGGTATGTAGCAGTCGGGTATAAAACAGTGTGGTATATAACACTCGGGTGTATAACAGTGGGTGTATAACAGTGTATAACAGTGTATAACAGTCAGGTATATAACAGTCGACTATATAACAGTCGAGTATATAACAGTCGGTTGTATAACAGCCTAGTGTAACAGTGAAGTATATAACAGTTGGGTATACAACAGTCAGGTATATCACAGTCAGGTGTATAACGGTTGTGAGGTATATAAAAATCGGGTATATAACAGCCGGGTGTATAACATTGGGGTATATAACAGTGGTGTATATTACAGTGGGATATAAAAAAGTGGTATATATAACAGTGGGGTATATAACAGTGGGATATATAACAGTGGGGTATATAATAGTGGGGTATATAACAGTGGGATATACAACAGTGGGATATATAACAGTGGGGTTTATAACAGTGGGATATATAACAGTGGGGTATATAACAGTGGGATATATAACAGTGGGGTATATAACAGTGGGGTATATAACAGTGGTATATATAACAGTGGGGTATATAACAGTGGGGTATATAACAGTGGGATATACAACAGTTGGGTATATAACAGTGGGATATAAAATAGTGGGATATATAACAGTGGGATATATAACAGTGGGATATATAACAGTGAAATATATAAAAGTGGGGAATACAACAGACCGGTACATCACTGTCTGGTGAATAACAGTTGAGTGTATAACAGTGGGGCATATAACAATCGATTATATAACAGTCGGCTGTATAACAGTCGAGAACACTTGTTAATGACTTTCCTTTCCAATCGCAATGCATTCTCTTCCAGCACCTGACCGCGTATTCCCCGTCGCCCATATCGACGCGTTCGCACCGCATCAATCCCGTGTCATCGTACCAGGTGCAGGCTGCTCTGGCGGCATCGCGTCGTCGGGAGTCGATTAACAGTTCGATTGGAGCCACATCGATACGGCGCCTAATTACACTGAACAATCGCAACTGCCGGCACAAGGTGCCCGCCCATGTGCGCCAGAAGGTGTGGCGTCAGTTCACCTGCCTGAGTGTCGCCCACGGACTGATGTGCGCCGTGCTGCTGCCCGTGATGGCGCTGCAGGGCTCCAGCTCGTTGTGGCATCATCGCGAACAGTGGCTGCAAATTGGACCCAACATTGGATCACTGCTGCTGAGTGCACTCTTTCTGCTGGCCGCCGGCATGAGCCTGCCCAGCACACGGCTGATACGACGCTTTGGCTATGCCCCGCTGCTGGTGGGCAATTGCCTGGCGGTCACGCTGTTCCTGCTGTCGCATCTGTACGCCTCCATCTACACCCTGCTGCCGGCCTATCTGCTGCTGGGCTTCACCCTCACCGCTTCGAACAGTTGCAAGGCGGCACTCATAGTGCACTACGGCGGCCGTTTGAGTTGCTCCCAGCACAGCGAGCAATGCAGCACATTGGTGGCCGCCCAGCAGGCGCTGACACAGCAAACGGGCTCGGATGCACTGCACGAGGAGCACAAGATGTTCTGCAATCGGGATCAGAAGGTGCGTCGTTTGGCCCGTTGGTTTCGTGCTGCTCAGGACATTGGAATGATTGTGGGTGCATCGCTGGCATCGCTGCTGCTGGCCTGCAATGCCAACGATTGGAGCTGCTCCACCGCGGGCAACGAATGGAACGGCACTGTGCCAACCAATTGGCCGCAGCCAGAAGATTTCTACGGTCGCAATGAGCATGGCGAACGCATTTGCGGTGCGGACATGTGTCCGTTGCCGGAAGCCGCTGCATTGCCCTGGATCACAACCAACCACAACAAGAACAACAACAATTCGCGCTCCATATTCACTGAGTTCATTGAGAGCAGCTCCCGTGCCGGTGGCCAATCGATGCTCTGGCTGTATGTGCTGCTCTCGCTGGTGGCTTTGCTTGTGTCACTGCTGCAGGGTCGCCAGGTGGGTACAACGGGTGCCGGACGCCAGGATCGAGAGCGGGATCGGGATCGCGATCGAACGGCCAAGGATGTGACCGAAACACTGCTCTTCGCTGGACCGCTGTCCTACTTCGTGGGCACCGAACAGGGCTACATGCTGGGCGACTTTCTGCGCGCCTTTGTCTCCTGCTCCCTGGGCATTGGCATGATCGCTGGCGCTCTCATTGGCATGGGACTGATGCAGCTCATTGTCTCCTGCACGCTCAGCATGCTGCTGCGGCACACCAAGCGCATTGTGGTCATCTGTGAGTATCAAGGGTCATCCACTGGTCTACCTCATCCTCATATTTTCTTCTACAATATTACCCCCCCGCAGTGGCTGGCTTCTTCTTCCACTCGTGTCTGCTGCTCGCCCTGTCCAGCTGGAAGCCGTCGAGCGATGACAGCGCACTCTTCTATGTGATAGCCGCCTCGTGGGGCGCCTGCAATGGCATGTGGGAGACGCTGCTGTTGTCTCTGGTCACACTGAATCACGTGAAGCACGATCACGTCACGGATGTGACGGCACCTCTGCAGGCACTACGCTTTCTCGGACTGAGCATCACTTTCGCCGCACACGGTTTCCTTTGCGAATCATCGAAGATCATTGCGCTGGTGGTGCTGCTGGTGATCAGTGTGCCGCCGTATGCGATGCTCGAGATGCGTTTGGAGGCGCAGCGCAAGGCAACGCTGATTAGCTTATGACGCAGTTACTTCAGCTAGTCCCGGCGGCGGGGCACTGTGGCTCGTACTCACACGATGTGAGATCAACAGTTGCGACACGGTGACATGCGAACGGAACGCGAGGGGGAGAGGGACCGAGAGATGACAGTGTTGGTAATGCAACGAAGATTTGACTTCGTGCATGAACAGAGAGTGAGCAGAGAGAGAAGCAGTGGGGAAGGAGGAGGGGGAGGAGGAGAGAGAAGCAGAGAAATCAAAGTTAAATTCAGTATTCCTTGTCAAAGATTTCCACCCGAGGCAAATTCAGTCCATATTTAGTGGTAGAACCCAAGTCCGTAACTGTTCTTAGCACGTACGCTGTCTATACTTAGTATATACTAAATACCAAATACCATATGCCATATGTGTGTGTTTATGTGTCTGCCTGCATACTATATACATATGTGCGTGTGTGTGTGTCTTTAACTCTAACTGTACTCTAGACAAAAAGATATATATACTATATACCAATACCAGTGCCATCAATGTTGTTCTACAATTATTCTTTTTTTTGTTGCTGCTTTGACGAAATATTATGAGTAAAGGAAGGAGAAAAACCCCAATAAGCTAGGAACTTGATTGAAAACACACACAGAAGAATGAATGAAGAATGAAGAGAACAAAAAGTACAAGAATCTCTCGTCGTTGGTAGCCTTAGCTTAATCGATATAATACATTCTAGATGTATGTGGTATTATTAAGCGATAACCTCGTGCCATCAGAACATATTCCTCAATGTAATTGTAAACGAAGCTCTTAACGTAATTTTATATATGAAAGTTACATACATATGTATATGCATGTTGCATATTATGCATATCTTAGCATGTTTCCAGATCTCTCTTGTTACTCTTTCTTTGTTGCAATCTTGTGAGGGCAACGATATTGGAAATCAAAATCGAAATCGATAACATGACTGAAGTGAACACGAACAGGAACACGAACACGAGCCCGATAAGCAGCTTTCCATTATCTATTGGAAAGTGCTTGGTATGCTAGATATAAATCGATGTTCTTCAAGTCTCATATAACATATGTACGTATATAAACAACACACACACCTATCATTATTTGCATGTGCGCGTACTGTGTAGAGTTTGTTGGTCAATGTCCTTAGGTTTCGTTAGATCGCTAAAATCGCTAAATCTTGCAAGTAAAAATCGATAAAGATAAAGAGAACTTTTGCCCATTTGCCTCATATATGTGTATGATGTATAATATGTACTCTCACACACACACACACAGACCCACAGCTGGAAACTGTTCAAAAGTTGGAATACACAGATGAAATCATAATTATATTATTGATAAAGATAAATGTAGCAAGGTGAAATCTGAAATCCTATGATATAAGAACAATGTTAACATTTTACGCAGATATGACAAATTTTTAAACAATTTTGTAATTCAAACTTTACAGTGAGTGGACAGTTATTGGATCAGAAAAGAAAAAAAAAACTAAAGATGCTTATTCATATTCATATTTTGAGCTAGTCAATGATATACACATACATATACTCACGTGCATGCATACATATGTAGATATTGTTTTTTTTTTGTTAGTTCTTAGAGAAGCATACAGAGATAAAATAAACATATGTATGTGCATGTACGGTAAAAATATCCAAAGAGATAAAAATGTTGAAAATAATACAATAACAGAGTTAACTAAATACCTTAAAAGTCGTATAAAAAGAGTATAAAGTAAAACTTATAGTTACTTTTGGGATTGAAACTTACAAATATTGAGCACATTCCATAAACACGCATACACATATACATGCATATAAAGAATTTAAAATTAATTATAAATATATGAATACTTATTTATATGTGTACAATAAATCAATAAAGAGATTATCCTCATTGGCGTTTGTTTCTTTTGTCTAACAGAGCTTTTTCAGTTGGCACTGATTCGAATCGGATTTTGAACTGGCGCCATCAGTGCAGATTTCAATGAATCTATCGATATTCGCAACAATGCAGTGCATTGACTATCGATAATCAGCAGCCACAATATGTGTGCGCACAGCTGTTCGCTGTGTGTTGCATGTGTTTGTGGGTCTCCGTACATGAATTTGTTCATAACTAAGAGACAATATTGAACGGACCAAACCGTAAACAAAAGAGAAGAGAAGAGAAAAAGTGAGAAACATACAAGAAATTGAATATGCATATATGTCGTGCATGCGTTTTCTATGGAGGAAAGCAAAGTTAGATTCAGTGCCATATACGGAACAGGAACAAAGTGCGACCAGCAGCAAAGAGTGTGTGTATGTGTGCGCTGTTAGAGAAGATAAAACTATAGATATTAATATTAATTTTAATAAAACGTTACTTCCATCATAGTTTAGCAATTGTAGGTAAAAAAAAACAAACAAATAAAAGTTAAAAGAGTAACATCGAAAGTACATATCTACATTGAGAGAGCTTTAATTATATATACATTAAACTGAAGTTTTCCAAGTAATAAATTACTCAACAATTTGTGCAAATTAATATTTTTCAATACTAATATTAATATATTTTTCGAACGTTATTAATTCGAAGTAACAATACACAAACTGTGACTAAAACGTTACCACCAAAGAGTAACCGTGACAAGTCACAGGTACCAAAAAATTGCTCGCCTCTAGTGGATATGTGTGAGAGTGTGTGTGTGCTGCGGGTGTGTGAATGAAAAACGGGCAACTGTGAAAATATAACCAAAAATAAAGTCAAATCTAACTCAAGTGCTTTGACTCTACGGCAGCGACAGTCACCACAGACAGCAGAATATCCATCGATAGCTAGAACGAGAGAGAGCGAGACGTTGTTGCAGCAGCTGCAGGTGCAGGTAAACATCATCATCATACTGTGATCAAATCTTTGTACTTGCTGCCTGCCCCCCCTGCCCCATGTTGCTGTCATTTAGCGCACTCAGCTGTGTCGTCCTCTTGTGTGTTTGCAACTGAATAGAATATATATTGCATTTCTTATTTCTCCACAGCAGTAGAGGAGGCCATGGCGGACACGGCGACGGCGGCGACAACTGCGGCGGTCTCAAAGAAAAAGTACAGAAACAAAAACAAGAAAGCCCAACAGCAACAACAACAACAGCAGCAACAACAACAAAAATCTGAGGCAGAGTCCACAGCAGAAGGCGCACAAGGCACAGCAGTAGCAGCAGAAACAGTCAAAGAGGTGTGCCACCAAACGAATGGACACATCCAGGGCGATGTTGATACCGATGCTGATGTTGCACTAATCAATGGCATACTGCAGCAGGTGCAACTTTGCAATGGCCATGCCAAGGAGAAGGGCAAGGCAAAGGCAAAGGCTGAGCTAGCGGTGGCTGAGGTGCCCACGTTGAATGGACATGGGCACAAGAATGCGGCCAATATCAGCAGCAACAACAACAATCATCATATTAATAACAACAACAATAGCAACAACAGCAACAACAATGTGCACAAGAGCAACAACAACAGCAGCAGCAGCAGCAGCCGCAATAAGAACAGCAACAACAACAATAGCAATGCCAGCAGCAGCAGCAACAGCAACAGCAAAAGTCGCAGCAGTAAGGCGAAAAACAATAACAAGTCAATGGAGACGGCGACGGTTGAGCCAGAGCCAGAGCCTGAGCCTGAGCACAAGCTGAGCCTGAGCGAGGAGCCGGAGGAGCTGATGAAGAGCATTAAACCAGCCACCGTAGTAGCAACAAGCAACAGCACTGCCAACACACAAACAACATCAGCAACAACAACAAAGACAACAGCCATGGCCATCGCAACAAGAGGAAGTACGGAGGAGGAGGCGCCTTCCACATCAGCTGCTGCTGCTGCTGCTGCTACTGCTGAAGCTTCCACACAGCCCCCGCAGAAACCACAAGAGGAAGAACCACAACAACAACAAGAGACTCCACAGCTTCAGCTCGAACCTGCCATTTCAGTCGATGACATCGTTTACAAGGAATACGAAGCCGAGCATCAAATGCATGTGAGTACAGTCAAGGGCCTGGACGTGGACATGGGCCTGGACGTGGACATGGGCCTGGACGTGGCCCTGACCCCGTCCCTGTTCCCTGGCCTTGCTCCAGTTCAGCACTTCTTTGTTGCTCATTCCAATTGGAAAATTTGTACTTCCAACTAATTTATCCCTCTCTCTCTCTCTCTTTGGCAGGACATAATGCGTCTGATACAGGCTGAGCTGTCCGAGCCATATTCAATATATACGTACCGCTATTTTATCTACAACTGGCCAAAACTATGCTTCCTAGCCTCGCACGATAATCAGTATGTGGGCGCCATTGTATGCAAGCTGGACATGCATATGAATGTGCGGCGCGGTTACATTGCGATGCTGGCTGTACGCAAGGAATACCGCAAGCTTAAGATCGGCACCACGCTGGTGACCAAGGCCATTGAGGTGGGTATATGATCCATCCCCCCCTTCCCTCCTACTATATCTACTATATCATGTTCCCTTCACTTGCAGGCCATGCTCGCCGACAATGCCGATGAGGTGGTGCTAGAAACGGAGATGCGCAACGAGCCAGCGTTGCGTCTCTATGAGAATTTGGGATTTGTGCGTGATAAGCGACTGTTTCGTTATTACCTAAACGGTGTGGATGCGTTGCGGCTGAAGCTTTGGTTTAGATGAGCCGATGCCAATAAGCAGCAAAAGGAGGATGCCGTTGAAATTATTGTCTAGTAGCCGTCGCAGCGAGAGAGAGAGGGAGAGAGAGAAATAGAGAAGGAGAGATAGAGCTCTACAATATTAGAGGATGCCTTGTTTTTTGGACTATATAAGTAGTGAAAAACCCAATGTTTTCCTTGGGCTGGCTTCCACATACAAACAGACACACACACACACACACATGCATTAATTGTCCACACGAACGGGACTCTTGTTTGTTTATTTTTTTTTTATATTGTATACATGTGTTTGTGTATCTACAATACATACATGCATATATAAACGCGTATACATATATATATGATATAATATATATATATATATAATAATTTTACTAGACGTTTGTTTGTCGTTCGATTTAGTTTCCCAAGTGGCGCATGACAAACAATCTTTTTGTACCTATCTAACTAGGATTTACAATTCTATCTTTCTTTAAATGTATGTAAATTATTTTAATACTTAAGCGTACGGCAAACGGAAATAGAAACCGATACCGAAACCGAAACAGAGACAGAGAAAGGAATGAAGTAAATATGGAAACTAACAAAGCGAACAAACATCAACAACAATCACAACAACAACAACATATGCAATACGTGACAGAACACAGACAGACAAGTAGACGAACAGATAGATATATAATTAACCGATTATTTTGCATATATGCTGAATATTGGGACAGCATACGAACGAGACACACGACACGAAAGAAACCCTTAACCATATACAATACCATGCTTACCAGTATATAGTGTTTTGTTAAACAAACGGATACAGATACAGATACAGATAAATACAGATACAGCTACAGATAGAGATAAACAAACATATGTTGAATCAAAATTTCTCCTGCTCATTTGCAGCATTTTAAATATTTACACAAATAGTTGAAAGCGAAACAGAAAGAGAGAGAGACAGAGTGAATGAAAGGGAGAGGAACGTAGAAAGAAAGAAAGAGATTTGAATGAGGCACAGCATGAGACGCGCGTTGTTAACGATGAAGACTTTTGTCGTAATTATAAAGAAGTAAAGGTAACAAAAAGGATGAACAAAAACTATTACAACAAGATGAATAAAATGAGCAATTATGAAAATAATTAACACAGAATTTCAATGGGTACTAACATCTTTATATATTTAATTGAAACAATTTGCTGATGATGATAAACTTGTAAACAGGGAAATGTTTAGAGCCGGGGAACCTGTTTTAAATGTGGAAAGGGAACCAAAATGAAAAGGCTAATTTCGGCAAGAATGTACCGTACCCTTATGGCCACTTTAATCTTCCGATCATTCCAATATTAGTGATATATAATAGTGTAGAATTAAAGTGATAATTCATCGATTACCGTCTAACTTTAATCGGCTCTGAAAAGCTAAGTTATTAATAAGATCAGAATTGTTCTTCAAACAAAATCCTTCATTTCAGATAGTCATGGCTAGATCGACTTTCTTTTTGATGTTGATCCAGAATATATACACTTTATGATGTCTCCGAAGGTGCATGGCAAACTCCCAGTCAAAACAAATATACCCTCTGCAAGAGTATAATATCTACACCTAAAATCAACAGTTGAAATTCGTAGAAAAATCAAATTAAAATAAATATTTAATAAACATTCAACATCAGTATTCCTTTCTTTGGGATAAACACTTAAAATTTGTTTATTGTTTAACTTTATCAATTAAAAAAACAACTACAATACTTAACGTCATTAATTAGTTAAAGTCCAGGAGCACCATCGGTGGCCCCCGCACACATTGTACGCCTCCGTCAGCTTAACAATATGAACAACATTCAGTTAACTAAATCAATCCATGGTCAATGGTCGCAGTAGAGTTAGTTCCTAGTTACTTCTTACATATGGTACACTAAGCAGGGTCAGGTGGGGGTCTAAATGCCTCCGCATCATCTGCTGCGTTTGCTCTTGCCAGACGAGGACGGGGTGCTGGTGGCGCCCGCAGATGTTTGCTGCGTCGTCGTCGTCGTCGTCGTGCTGGACTCTCGCAACTGTTTCAGATCGTTGCGTGCGGCAGCCTTGATGGACTGCACCTGCTGTCGCACAGTGGCACTTTTGTAGTTCACCGCCGTCGCAGTCGTCGTCGTCGTTGTCGTCGTCCCCGTCTGGCTCTTCTCGAAGAGATCGCTAACTTCGACCATGCGTGGCTTGAAGAACATATTGGGACGTATGATAGACTTCTCGGGATGCTTGAAGAGATTGAGCAGACCCCAGGACTGCTCGTGTCTCTCAGCCTCCGTCAGTGATGTGTTCTCCACCTCAGACTCGAGTATCCACGCAGCATTGCGCACCTCAATCCGCAGACGTTCGCACTCCTCGAGGCTCACATTCTTGCTGACATTGAGCAACTGCTCCAGGGGATTGACAATATACATGGCCGAATGATCGGGCTTGGCCAGCGCTCGTCCCTCGTTCAACGAAATGGCGCGATTGTGGAAATCAAATTGGGAATAGAACTCGAAGAACTGCAGCAGCAGCTCACTGAGGTTGCTCGTGTTGCGGCTGCGGAAGCCCAAACGATCCAGATCTCGTGCAAATGTGCAATTGATGCCGTCCTCGGTGACGCGTATGTCCGCAGCAGAGGCTGCCTTCACCAGCGCACCAATTGGTGGCAGTATCGGTTGCCGCAGCTGTTGCAGGAAATACATGACCAGGCAGCTCAGCGAAAAGTTGCTTATCCAACGTCCTGGCGAGGGATTCGTCAGGCCACACGATTGCGCCCAGCGGCGTATGCTGAATGTCAGCGGACGCACACGAGGATCCAGTTCGCCGAACATGTACAGCAGCTCGGACATGTAGAAGCCAGTGCTGAAATGGAACAAGACAAGACTAGGTGGTGAGTAGAGGCAGAGAAGGAAGCAACATCTTAGTTCTATTCATGGATGGAGCCAGTGTGACTCACGTGTTGACAAGGTTGCCTGCCACGCCCACTCAGCGTAAGGTGTTTCATTCACAGAACTGACCACACACACACACACACACACATACACGCACACCGGATATGGAATACGACTTAAGAGTTTCACTCTCTTTTCCTCCCTTTTCCCATTGTGAATCACAGCAGAGAATGTCGCGAAACTGATTCACCTGCAGCATGGTGCAAAAGGGACAACAATAGATCATCGTCGTCGGGCAGTGCATGGAATTTCGTTACATGCCACATTTGGCAATCGGCACCTGTTCGTATCTAATCTTATCGCGGGCGCGCTCAAAAGCTACGTTCGGCATGGCTGGGCTCTTATCTTATCTGGGAGGCCTCTCTCCTCGACCTGATACAGTTACTGTTACTGTACACATTGTGGGGATGTTGTCATCATCGTCATCGGGTTCCATAGATTCTGTTCGTTTGCAGTTCAACCAAAACGATTTCAACGAACGAACCAAACGGAGCTCCGTTTTCGAATACGAAAAAACATTTATTTTAAAGTGAACAAAAGGTGAAGAATCAAGCAATATTCAACAAGGAAACTATATCATATAATATATATAATACCACAAGTGAAAGATATATACACTAGATATATTCTTTTTCCATTTTTTTCTGTTTGTTTCTGATGGAAAACCTTGAAAAGTGTTCCCCAGTGACTTTGATAGATAAACACCGAAAGTTGATTGATCAATTAATGAATTCGTGAATTTGGAATACGAAAAGTTTGGTTTTAGTTCTGTGGAATGAATTGCTAGCAAGTGTGTTGTGTGTGTTGCAATAAGAACTTCTCTGTGTATTATTAATCACGCACATAAAGCCAACTCTAGTGATAACGTTATTTGCTAAACACAACGCCGATAAGGCCAAGTTGCTTCGGCGCTGGCACATAAAAGTGCCCAAAGTATTGGGGGATAGTATGATTAATACAATAGAGAGAGGAAGGTAGGCGAGTCAACACCCAACACGGTGTGACTCACAAGAAGAGCAGTGGGGGAGAATGATGCCTGGTTGGTTATACGATCCATTGTTAACACAATTTTATTCCTTCATCGACAGCTCCTGAAGCAACAACATGGGCATTGGGTATGGCGCCTCCGACGAGCAGCTGGAGAAACAAATCGGTTGCGTTAAGTATACGCTCTTCTGCTTCAACATTGTTGCCTGGATGATATCGACGGCGCTGTTCGCCTTGACTGTCTGGCTGCGTGCCGAGCCGGGCTTCAATGACTGGCTGCGCATCTTGGAGGCGCAAGCCTTCTACATTGGTGTCTATATATTGATTGCCATCAGCATTATCATGATGGCCGTTAGTTTTCTGGGCTGCCTCAGTGCACTCATGGAGAACACATTGGCACTGTTTGTCTTTGTGGGCACACAGATCTTTGGCTTCATTGGCACTGCTGTTGGTGCGGCAATTCTGCTGCAGTACAGCACCATCAATTCCAGTCTGCAGCCGTTGTTGAATGTCACGCTACGTCGTTTCGTTTCCACATCGGAATACACGTACTCGAACTATGTGCTGACCATGATACAGGAGAATATCGGTTGCTGTGGCGCTAGCGGACCATGGGACTATCTGGATTTACATCAACCTCTGCCCAGCTCGTGCCGCGACACTGTCAGTGGCAATGCCTTCTTCAGTGGCTGCGTCGATGAGTTGACCTGGTTCTTTGAGGGCAAAACCTCGTGGATTGTCGGCCTGGCCATGACAATGGCCATGCTGAATGTTGTCTGTGGCGTCATGAGTTTTGTCCTTGTGCAAGCCGTCAAAAAGGAGGAGGAACAGGCCAGCAACTACAGACGTTGAGAACGCTGAGTATTCTAGCTAGCTGGCTACAGCTTACAGCCTAGGAGCGCCTAGGTGAAGTGCAAAGTGCAAAACAAATATGTCCATGCCTTGATAGATCCTAAGTTTTCATTTCGAACAATAAGTACGTTAATAAACAAACAGAATAAAGCCACTTTTGGCCCAACACCTTAGCCACCCACCCAGTGTAGAGTTGATTGAGTTACTCACAGGTTGCTCATGGATAGATCCACCTCCAGGTCCAGATGCTCGTGATGGTACTTGATAATTGGGACACGCGCCTGCAGTATGCGCCGCACATGGCACACGCCCGGCAGAAACAGATGCAACAGATCACCAAAACATTCCATTTGCCGCTGCGTCTGCGAACGACCGTTGCTCAGGTTCTCCTTGGTGTGGTAAATGAGACGTGAAGGCTCCTGACTAGCGTTAGCAGTGGCTGGTGATGTCTCCCCATCGAAACGCAAGATCAAATCCAAATCACATCCCATTTTGCCGAAGCCATTTACTGAACTGCCAAACGGTTGAGCCAGTGCGTCCGGAAACATGCCCGATATGGCCTGCTGCACCTGCAGGGCGGCCAGGAAGCGCATGCGTATGCCCAGATCATTGAGACGTGTGTGCTCGTACAACAGCAACAACTGTTGCTCAATACTCTCGGCACCGCGCAACAGTCTCTGCAAACTATCCTGGGCCAGCGGTCGTGTGCCATCGATAGACGCCAGCTGTGGCGCTTTGCCAGCTGCAGCGAGTTTGGCCTGGCTGCGCCGTCCAGCGGCAGCTGCACGGAACCACAGGAAAGGCGAACGAACTGGAATGCCACCAGTAGAACTGCTGCTGCCACTTAGCTCCGCGTTGAAGCTACTCGAGTCAATGGCAGCCGTTGCCTCGCCAGCACTGGCGAATTCCAACAGCATGTAGTGCAGCTCATCCTCGTGCTGCACACAGTAGTGCTGTGCATTGACAATCCTGCCAAATCGACTGCAGTAGTTATACAATTCGGTGTATGACTTCTCCGAGCTGACCTGCACCACGATGCTGCGCTGCGCCTGCTGGTGTCGACTGCCAATGAACTCCTCGTAGTTGGGTTTGCCTGTGAAAGATCACTTGGTGACTGTCATGTCGTTTGCAGCATTGTTTACCCCAAACTTACCTTTCCCCGTTGCTGTTGCAGCTTCGGTGCCGGCGACGGCGGCAGCGCATTGTTTTATGCAATATGTCCGCCAATGGTGGATCTGTGGTGTCCAGCGCATTAGGGTGTTCATGGCGAGTGGCTGGGATTAATGAAGCAACCACATGTACCTGCAGGTGTCAGTTAAAGCAAGAAGTCTATAAAACTGGCACCGTATATTGTTTTTATTGCCAGTGGATTTGAGGTTAGAGGGCTGCAAAACTTCTTATCCAGGGCTAAGGCAGCACAAAATTGCTATCGACAGGTTGCTTAACCTGAAATCGATAACAAACCATTAGATGGCGCACACTTTGGCGCCAACACAAATTCAAATATTTCTGATAATAAAGAACAAGTCTCATTACTTTGTTTTATTAAACTGTTTTAATACACATTTTAGTTAATATTGTTATTACATATACATAGTTTTTATTTTGTTCACATATGTGTGTGTGTGCTATTGCCATTTATATTATTATAACTATGTTAAATTTATGCTATATTGTATGTATGTACTTCCAAAAGTAAAATGCTTTGTATATTTTTCAAATATCAACGCTTCGCAAGAATTTTGTTGTTGTTGTTTGTTTTTGTTGCATATAATTAGTTGTTACATCGTTTACTTGTAGTTGAACATTTACTTAAACAACATTTGATTACATACCTATCAATATATAATATATATATATATAATGTAATATGGTATATATAATGCAGTTATATTGCAGACATTCATGTTAATTGATTATGATTTATAGTGTTCATATTGGTTGTATACCTTATTTATTTCTATTACGAAAAGTTGGACTGGAATTTTTGTGACTTTGTGGCTCTTACAGTCTGTTGCTAATAAATCTTAGGAGTGTGTGTGTGTGAGTGTTTTCAACATAACGGTATATTAATTAAATTAATTTCATTTGTGATTAACTTTCTTCATAGAATGCTAACGCGGCCCAATTTTCGATTTCAAAAATTTCTTTTTGGGCTGTGGGTTTTTTTCCTACTTTGTTTTTGATTGTTTTACTTATTATCTCAGTATCACATATGTTTCCATAAATTAGCTATGTATGTGCTTTGAGACGATACAGAACATACGGAAACATATCTAGTAAGCAACACTTTTACAGGCTCTCCATAGAAGTAAAAATGAAAATTGATAAAAAAAAAAATTAAGAAAAAACAATTGGTACAAATTATCAAAACAAGCGACTTTACAGACAAGAAAGGAACATGGTTATTAAAAGCAAATAATTATATCATTCATTAATCTTAAAATTATACAAATTATTAGTACAGATTACATATTAGCTAAAGCTGCAATAATAAGCGCTGGGTTCGGTCTCCGAGTGAGTGTGTGGGAAGAACGCTTCTAAATGCATGTGCTGGATTAAACATATGGTACATAACTATGCTTAGTGTTTACATTATCCATACATATATAAGTTATAAGTCATATTGTTTAGTTTAAGCAAAATGCATTCAAAATATTGCTTGCCACGCCTCCCATAAAACCAATGATCCCACCACCCTAGATGTCATCTATCAGTCGTCCCTCAATCACCGAAGAGTGATGGTAATTGGGACGAGGTCTGAAGTCCTCGTTCTGCTCGTTCAGCTGTGTGGGCGATAGATCCACACCCGGACACGAGGGTGTTACCACAATCTGTTCGTATTCGTGCATGCGTTTGCTATAAGATACGAAATACATTAGAGAATAGAAAGAGATTTGTGTTATTGTCTCCTACCCGAAGCAGCGGAATATGACGCTCTTAAGCCAGCCAAAGAAGTTAAACTCTGCTGTGAGGCCGGGTTTGACGGCGGGATTAGCTGTGCCCACATAGAACCACACAACGAAGACGACCAGAAAACAGGTCAGGGCATAGTACCAGTTCACCAGCAACATGACCAGCAGTTTGGCAAATGCCTGCACAAGATTCAAGTTAAAGATCAGTTTGTTTACTTAGGATTCACATTGTATAACTTACGCCCAACAATGAAGCCCATCGATTACAGAATCCTGAGTACCAGTTTTTCGTTTTGGAATGAATTGGCGGACGAATGGGTGCAATTGGTTCAGTATCCTCGTTCTCTTGCTCACTGCCAGCCTGTGCCGTTGCCTGATCAACAATGACTGCAGTGCCATCGGACGTAGTCGCTGCTGCTGCTGCATCGCCCTGTCCCTGGGCAGATGTGCTCGATGTTGGTGCATCGAAGTCCACAATGTTTTCAGTTGGAACAGCAGCAGCAGGTGCTGAGTGTGTTTGTGCTTGATGCATTGGAGAGTTTTGTGGACTCTGCAGATTTTTATGACGCACACGATCCGGAAATAGCAAATCCAAATCATTGCCGCCATCCGATACGCTGCCATAGCGACGTGTCTCATAACTGGGACTGGAAGCTTGTATACGGAAGCGTTCCTCGCGCTGTTCCTGTATGTCAAAGGTCTGGGCCAGTGCAAAGTAGGCGTAATCAATGCAGGCATATGTCATCAGGAACGGCATCGTCACAATGGGTGCCAGGAAGTTAATGTCACCCACAATGATGAACGTAACGGTGACCACGGCAACAACGGCCATGGCATACAGTGGAACTTTGTTGGGGCCGCGCTATGAAAGAGAATGAGAAATTACCAATACTGCTATACAAGTACAAGTGCGAGGGTTGCTCTACTTACACCCTTGCCCAGTACATCGATGCCGGGTATAACACTCTCCTTGGCAATGCTCTGAAGAACGCGCGGGGTGCCGTACATGGCGCCCAGGCAGGAAGACATGCTGGACACATAGATGCCAGCCAACAGTAGGAAGTGCACGGCAGACACCTTCACAGAGATCATAAAGTCCGAGTACAATATATCACGCTGGCAGGTGGCGCCCAGGAAGAGTACAAACACCATGTATAAGAAGGTGCTACACGGAAAAAAAAAAAAAAATCAATGAAGGAAAAGTGAACTTCAACCAGGGAATACTGACGATGTGCCGAAGGCGGCCAATGTTCCGTTGGGGATGTCTGTAGATGGAGCGCGCAGATCACCGCTCATGTTGATGCCAGACAGGACGCCAGTGACGGTGGGGAAGAAGACGCCAAAGACGCGGAACCACGAATATCCATCTTGATACTTTGGCCAAAGATTCTCCACGAAGTTTCCACTTATCCAGCCATCGAAACCATTTTCTGTCATCGAATTGAGGTTTTATAGCCGACATATACTTGAGTGATATGACTTACCGTGATCCTCTCCAATAAAGCTGCCCACCATGAAATCCAACGCCGATATGAGTAGAATCATCAGCAAAATGAATTGCAGCTTGATGACCCACTTAACGCCGGCCACGTTGATGCAGCCGAGCAATAGGACGGCGGCAGTAGCAAAGCCACGAATAGCCCACTTGTTGCCCTCCAGTCCCACCAAGCCGGCCATGGATTCGCCGAAACCCATGACATTGAGTGCGCAGCCAACCGCCTGGCCAAAGCAGTAGAGCAACCCGAGTGCACCGCCAAAGCGGGAGCCCAACGTATGTGCTATAAGGAAATAGACACCACCACTTTCCACCCTGCATCGCTCACAGATGCCAATCGCAGAGAGCACACTGACCAGGGCAATGAAGACGGTGCACAAAATGATAAGGACCGCATTAATGATGCCCGCCTGGGCCACAATCCAGCCGGAGCGGAGAAACACAATAACACCGAATACATTGATCAGGCAGGAGGTGAATACACCATCCCATGTACCGAAGAGCACCGGTTGCGAGATGAAGAAATTCGAACGCCACCTGTTGAGCGGAGAGCACAAAGATAATGATATATATAGTCTTAGTTAAGTGTTCATTGATTGACATATTTATTTACGCACCAAGGTTTGTCGCCCTGTTCGCCGGCAAAGATCTCATTGGCACCGGACGCATGATGGCCGCCGGCTGCATATGTGTATTCATTGCCCAGATCCACAAATCCGCCCGTGTTGTTATTGCTGCGCTGGCGAAAGCTAGCCACGGTTATCTCGCCATCATCGTCGCCGCCAAGACCGAAACGCTGCCAATCAACGGTCCGTCTATTGCCGTTACTTTCCACGTTATTACTCATACTTTTTATTGTATTCGTAGTCGGTCTTTCCGTCCGTCCGCCTTCCCGCGCCAACAGCTTTCAACAAAAAATTCGGCGTGTACTTCTTGTTGTTGCTGTGGATTTTTATTAATACTTATTGATTGTTGTGCGCCAACCGAATTGATTGTTAACTGTTCTAGCCCAAACGAAACTACAAACTGATTTTGTTATCCAATTGGTTGTAATGTTTGTTGCTGTTGCTGTTTTTGTTTCTGTTTATGGTATCCAAAACGTATCCACGCAGGCAGAAGGAATTGTAGTTGGGTGCTTAGCGCCTTTTGGCTCAGTTGCAGCACATGTGTGCAACGGCATATGTTAGTTTTGGCTTGCACTGCCAACAAACAATGCAACGGCACCTTTTAAATGCGTAAAAAAGTTAAATAAAAACACTTCTCATACATATACACACATCTATATAAAACTCGCGCAGCTCGTCATCGATAATACTCTGTTGCAATTGTTGTTGCTCTGTTTACGATAACGAATGGCGCTGCCTGACCTGTGTAGCGCAATAATTTAAATTTTGCTTGCACTATGATATTTAAAAAAAATAATAATAATTTAATGTTTTCATAATGTTTAATGTTTTAATAGAGATAATTTATATTCCTAATAATTTTAGATTCATTAAAGCCGAAGTTCTCAGAAGTGGCAACGCTGTGTATGTTATCGGTATGGCGCTATTTCAGAAATTATGATGCCATACACTGAATCCCGCTAAAATCGATAACGTATTGTATTCGTATATCGATACACTTCTTACATCCATATGCACGTGTTGATATGTTGGTTTGTTTAAATTTAAATTGAATAAAATGGCAAGAAAGAAATCAGTTAAAACGAAAACAAATCCAGAAGAGCAGGAAAAGCCAACTACGTCAGCACAAAATGAATCGGGCAATGCGGAACAAAACGGCATTTGGAAAGATGCTCGCTTTCAGCACTTGCTTGCGGATCCGCGTTTTCGCGGCGTCCCGAAGGTGCATCGTAAGGTGAAGATCGACAAGCGGTTCGAGGGCATGTTCACCGATGAGAAGTTCAAGGTGAAGTATACCGTGGACAAGTACGGTCGGCCAGTGAACAAATCAAATGCCGAAGACTTGCGTAAATACTACGAACTCGATGAGAACGAGAGCTCCGACGACGAAGATGAAGAGGCTGCGAAGACGAAAGAAACGAGCGAAGATGAAGAACGTCGTGCCGAAGAGATTGCCATCTCCCGTGACGACCAGGAGAACAGTGCTCTCCAGCTAGACAGCGACGATGATGCCGAAGTGCCCGCGAGCCTTCGCGAGCGGTTAACGAATCCAAATATCGATTATGCTCGTGGCGAGGGTCGCCTTATGACTGACTCTTCGTCGGATGAGGAGAGCAGTGACGAAGACGGCGATGGACCCGAACTGCAGATCGATCATGTGTGGGGTGAATTGGACATTGATGCCGAAACCACTGAAGAGTCAACACGTCGATTGGCCGTGTGCAACATGGACTGGGACCGCATACGCGCTCAGGACCTAATGGTGCTGCTCAGTTCGTTCTTGCCACCTGGTGGTAGTGTGCTAAGCGTCAAGATCTATCCCTCTGAGTTTGGCAAGGCACGCATGGCCGAGGAAGACGTGCACGGTCCAACCGAATTGGTGGGACAAAACAAGGCCGAAGAGGACTCTGATTTGGATTCCGATGAGGAGTTGGTGAAGGAGCAGGATAGTGATGCCGAGGAGGGTGACGACTACCACATGGAGAAGCTGCGCCAGTACCAGCTGAATCGCTTGCGCTATTACTATGCCGTTGTCGAGTGCGACAGCGTCTCCACGGCCGACAAGGTGTACAAGGAGTGCGATGGCATCGAGTACGAGAGTTCCGCGACGCGTGTAGATCTGCGTTTCATACCAGATGACACCAGTTTCGACGAGGACATGCCCACAGACGAGTGCTACGAGCTGCCCGATGCGAGCAACTACAAGCCACGTCAGTTTACGACAACGGCGCTGCAGCAGGCCAAGGTGGATCTGACTTGGGATGAAACGGCCCTGGAAAGACGCGAACTGGGTGATAAGTTGTCTAGCGGCAAGGTGGATCAGCTCAATGATAAAGAGCTTCGCCAGATTGTTGCATACAGCAGTGCCGAAGAAGACGACGATGAAGATGAAGAGGATGAGGCGGAGGTTCAGGAAGAAAAGGCGGACAGCAAGGTGAAGTCGCAGCCGACGAAGCGTCTTAAGCAAAAGGAACGTATTGAAAAGTATAAGAATCTGCTGGCTGAGATTAATGAACAGGAGAAGCAGGCGAAGGAGAAGAACTACGAAATGGAAATGTCATGGAATATCAATGATGCTGGTGAAGATTCGAGCAAGCCGGCAGAGTCGTCTACCGTCGACAAATCCGCACTGACGCCCATTGAGAAAGTGTTGCAGAAGCGCAGCGAGAAGAATAGACAACGCAAGGAGCAGCGTCGCCGTAAGCAACTCGAACTCAAAGGTATTGATCCTGATGCACAGAATGGGGACAGCGATGACGACTCCATACCTGATGGAATCGACATGAACGATGCCTACTTTGCTGAGGAGTTCGCAACTGGAGATTACGAGCCGCCGAAGCAAAGTAAAAAGACCAATTCGAAGAAGTCAAAACAAAAGAAGGCAGAACCAGACGAAGCCGAAGCGGAAGCAGAGGCACAGCTAGAGCTGCTGCTGGACGATGATGATGAGCAGCAGACGGGCAAGCCAAAGCAACACTTCAGTCTGACCAAAATCCTCAAGGATGAGCAGGAGAACAGCAGCAGTAAACGCAAACGTCGCAAGCAGCTGAAGAAGTCGAAGACAGTCGAAACGAAACCACACGAGGATGATGACTTCCAGGTGAATTTGGATGATACGAGATTCAAGGCGGTGTACAAGTCGCACGAGTATAACATCGATCCGACGCACTCCAATTTCAAGGCCACCAAGGGCATGCAACAGTTGATTGGCGAGAAACTCAAGCGTCGCGAGCAGCTGCAGTCGGAGCAGCAGCAGGAGGAGGCGTCCGAGCCGGCCCAGAAGCGCTCCAAGCAGCAGCTTGAACAGAACGCGCTGGTCAAGAGTCTGAAGCGCAAAATACAACAGCGCAAGACGTAGTTGGCGCATTCTTAAGATTTATTGCTTCTAGCATGTAAAATAGATACTTATGTCTAAGAATAAAGCGAGAATTGTTATATCAGTCGAATCTTGCAGTGGTACAACAAAGAGGACAAAGGGACAGTGATTGACATGGACAAGGATAACTAACATTTAAGATGTCATTTAGTATTTGTAGTCAAAGTATTTCTTATAGAGGTGCAGGGTTATGTGGGGATCCAGGCAGAATAGATCGGGCAGGCAGATGCGCTTTTCGAGATCGTAGACGACCATCGATTCACAGATGCGCGTCCAGATGGGTTCGTAGCGATGCCGCATCAGCTGACAGTCCAGCCTGGGTTGGGTCATTGACTTGATCACACTGTGCACATGCTTCTGCTCGTAATGGGCGTTCGCATCGAGCACAGACATAAAGGGATTACGGCCCACGCACAGTTCGAAGATCACCAGGCCCAGTGACCAGATGTCTGATTTGAAACAACATTTACTGCCACGCATCACCTCGGGCGCCATGTAGAGTGGTGTGCCCAGAGCATGCCAGGCCATCTGCTTGCCGGGGGCATACACATTGGATATGCCAAAGTCGGCGAACTTGACGCGATCATGCCCGTCCAGCAGCATGTTCTCTGGCTTAATGTCACGATGTATCACATGACGTATGTGCAGATATTCCAGACCCATTATCATGTCGCCAAAGTAGCGCAGCAGACGCGTCTTATCTAGGCCACCGTTTGACTTGAACTGTTGGATCACATTTCGGATGGTGCCATTGGCGGCATATTCCATCACAATGTTCACTGTGCCCGCGTGGATGAAGTAGCGTATGAACTGCACGATATTCGGGTGCTTGAGCTGTGAAAGAATGTAGATCTATAGCAAGCCAGATTAGTTGGTATTCCACAATATTGAGAGTTATGTCGGCGGCGTACCTCCTCCTTGATTAGTGCCAGATCGTTCTTGGTGTTCCTGAGGATGATACGTTTCACACACACCTTGTGTTGTTGACGCCCCACAGTTTGGAGGCACAAGAAGATGCGCCCAAAGGAGCCTGCGCCAAGTACGCGTAATGGTTTGAGCGTTGCCTCGCCTAAATCCATTGCAAATACCTTATAGAACTAAACATGCAAAGGCGTTTACAGTTACTTTTCATGTGAGGCGCGCAAGTTCGATAAACAGCGATGGTATCGAACTGGTGGCACAGTGTTGTTCATTAGAACAATTAAACGATCAATTTGATTCGAACAAAAAGATGGTTCATTAACCCTTATGCGCTTCAAATACTTGGCAGTTTATGTTTTGCATTTTCATGTAAAATTATTAAATAAATTAAATTATATACATTAAGTATTTTACTTAATACTTACCAAGTATTTCTTATGTGAAGACAAGAGATTGCTCTGAAACCTTCGATTACTAGACATATTCTAATACTCTTACAGCACTGTATTTAACTTTATTTATTTACTTAAGCCTTTGCCTTTACTAGCCCAAAATACCGATAATAACGATAGTACGCATACACTATGAGCTGATATGCCAGTTGAACATGATAATAGACTCTCATTTTCGGTTTTATGTGCATTATAAGGTGAGCAATTGAGAATTAATTGACTTGATTTAGTTGTTTATCCCACACAGATTGATAAAAATACTCGTTACAGTCCGTTAGTTTATTTGCAGAAGAGATAAGTTTTTTTTAGGGCAGATAACTGCGTTGAGTTTGTGAGGCCAATCGGACGTTTCTCCATTTATCTCTCTTCCCCCCAACTTGTTAGTAAATCTTTCTCACGCACTGTTTCTCCTATTTTCATCTCTCTCTTTTTGTCTGTCTTTATTTGTTTCTTCTCTCTCTATATATGTCTCTTCTATCTGTTTCTTTCCCTTTCACTTTCTTAAATTCTCTGCCCTGTCTCTCTACAACACCCTTTATTCTCCTCTCCCTCTATCTACTTGGCTTGGCTTGCTTCCCTCTCTTTCCATCTGTTTCCATCTGTTCTTCCAACCCTTACCTGATCACGTTGAGCTGCTGGGATAAAGCCGGATTTTCCCTGAATACACAAACAAAATGCTCTTCACCCTGAAGCGACTCACCAAGCTTAGGCTCTTGCCGGGCTTTTGCTGCACTCTAGCCTCACTCTTTCTACTCTCTTACCATATCTCTCGCTCTTTCTCTATCTGTCTCTTGCATCTCATACACCTCGCTTTACCTTCGTTTAGTGCCTGTGCTTGTACCTGTCGCGCACCTGTTGCTGTTGGTTCTTAAAGCGCTTCAAGCTCGTCGCAGCGCGTCAGTTCTAGCCGTGGCATTAACGGCAGCACAGCTCTCCCTCTTGCTCTGGCAGGCGAACTGCCCTCTCGCTCTTACTCTCGCTTTCGCCTTGAACGCCGCGACTTGGCCTCAACTCAGCCCAACCTGGCAAACTTCATTCACGGCAAATTCATTGCTGGCCAATTGCCGCCTGCAAATTGTTATTAATTTTTAATTTTTGTTTTGTTCGCTGTGCAACGGTGCATGAGAAATTATAAAAACAATAAAAAAAAAGAAACAATCAAACCAAAACAACAACAATAACAACAATAACAAATCAATTAAAGCCTGATTAAATTGCAACATGGAACTGAAGACAATGCCCCCGTCCAATGGCATCGCCCACAGCAGTAACCCCAACAACAACAACAACAGCAACCCCAGCAACAACAATGGCAAAACAGACGTAAGTTATATTTCCGCATTTTGCCACGCCCCCACGCCCTCCACTTGTCAATTAGTACGTATCTCAGTGGGCCAAGTGGTTCGCCTCTTAACTGCATAAGTGATTGCAAATTTTGCGACTTCAGATCGAGAGTCGTGCTTTATACTAAGTATGTAGGTATATCATTATGAACAGACATATGTATATATGTACATATATGTATATGGAGCACAGGTCTCGCTGAGCTCTGATTCAGGTTCGGATCTCAACACTTTCACATGTCACATTACGTATACGCATCGTTGCTGTTTTGTCATCTGTAAACAGCTGCGATTTTACAGTGAGAAAATAACTTTAATGAATTCCAAATTGGATAGCTATATAGAATGTACATATGAATTTTAAATATTATTAGTTTGTTGATGCTTTTCGAAATACGGTAAACAAAATTAACATACAAGTATAGTATGTAAGTATATTAAAAGATAATATGTGTGAATCATGAATCAAATATCAAAGATTGAAAGTTTTTCCTTTCCAGTATTGAATCGTCAAGGGAAAAAATGTCCATATGAAAACCTCATATACTATCTCTTAATCCCAATTCCTTCTTTACTTTCTGTCTAAATTCCATTCGTAATACTCTATAAACCTAATTCTCTAACGTGGCAGAAACAAAAAAAAAAAAAAAACCGAAAAAAAGTGGAAAAACAATACTAAAGAGTTGTTTATGGTTTTATTTGGCATCATTTGATGATCATTCGCCCCGGTGTTATGATGCCACGAGCTAGTTTAATTGCACTAAACAAGCGACCGACACACAAGTCCATAAAGCGTCCATGTCTTCTCTGCCTAAAGGTAACTTATCTACCTGCAATCCAAAAATAGCTATACGGAATTCGAAAAACAAAAAAAACGAAATAGTGAAAATAAACTGATTCAAGTATCAAGTGTTTTTAGTTTACAGTATCAGATCTCTCTCTGGCACGAGGTAATTAGACGGCCCCATGTGCTAAGTGTTTAAACAAAACACTTTGGGTAAGAGGCGAGCAGGGACTAGAGCGGGTGGGTGCTTCATGTCAATAGCAATAGATTTTTTATTGTATTATTACTTAAACTTACAATGCACACGGGTATTTCCCAGAATTATAAATACATTGCCAGGCTAACCTGTTGAGGGTCCTAAGTAAGGGTACGAGAACGTTTCGACCTATTATTATGATCTTGTGGTATTAAGTTATCGATGTTGATATAATGTAGATAAGTGTATTACAAAGTTAAGTGTATCAAAATGATCTTTCAATAGGAAGATCTTGTGTATCTTCTTATATGGATAAGTTAAAGTTACTATATGTTGCTCTGAAGTCATCTCTATACTCTATATCGGGGTTTCCCAGTTAGTCAACAAGTTGAATATCAAAAAATTATATATTCATAAAGTTTTCTTACAACCCTATTGATCTTTCCATTGTGTTGTCTCTTATCTAAAATGCATTTAAGTTATTAGTCGATCTTGCTAGGTGCGAAGCTCTTAATGAGTTATGACGCTCGTTAACTTATTCCGACTCGACAGCGTAGTAAATTCCGATTGTATCTACCTATAATTGCAATTGCCCAGACAGATGATCTTCTCGATCGTTAAGTAATTTCAAAACGGTTCTTAATATACATGTTTGTAGGCGCAGTATAAACAAAATCCCGTTTGTATTTATATTTAGTCGCCAGCGCACTTGAATATTACAATAAACCTATATGTACATTTCGTATTTGATCCGGTTGTAATTAAATGTCTGGCTTCGACTCAACTCGTTATTTGCGCAGATCAGTCAGGGATTATTATGTGTATATATATTATATAGACATTCAAGTGTTTGTTGGGCACACAACAATTAAAATTCCGGTTGTAATAATTTCTCTGCCGAATCTTGTTATCGTCTGCGATGCAGTTGATATAGATCTCGTACAATATAATATCAGACTGTACACATATATATTTATATATGCCAAATATCGTAAGGGATCAAGCAAACTGGTCTTGAGAGGCCTTTCAACTTGCTGCGCAGAAATGTGGAACGAATGCAAAGATATTTTTAAATTCATTTTTAACTCCTTCTCTCTCGCTCTCTCTTTCTCTGCTTTACACAATATTTGCCCACGTTATAGTGATATTTGAACAGACTTTCTGGGAAATACTTGAATTTATGGGCGGGCTGAGTGGGAAAGCTGTTTAAACAGTAATCTCCCATCAAATATTACAATATCATACATCTAGCTTGATAATTAACAGCTTAGTATGATGTGGGAACAATTAGATTCTATTAACTTATTTTGGGGGCGTGGCAGAACACGCAATGTAAATACATATTATAAAGAACAAGAAAGACAAGCTGTTTCGCTGTTGTTATTGCAGATCTTTTATATTACATACAGATCTCTCTCGATCGTTTGACTTCTTTAGGTCTGATTTGGTATTTGATTCATCAACAGGTTTTTTGTAATCCCACTGGGAATATTGTAAGTGTGTCTTGGGGTTTTTTATTCTATAGTATTTAAAGCTTTGCTTCTTTCCCTCACTCTTCAAACGATTTGCGGTCAATTGGATACACCGCGAATACGAACAGCGTGTGTGCATTATTCAAATAAGACTCATGGGTAATTACCTTTTGCGACTTGGGATGCGACTCGATGCAGCTAATGATTTCCCTCTAGAGTCATTGCGACATTTCCCGGAACTCAGCCATTGCTTTTGTTGCGCTTATCGTACGCATTGGCGACTTTCTTAATCTTATCACAGTTCATAAATCACATTTGGCAATTAACTTAATTGCGATTTCTTTGTACAATCCGCGGTCGAATCTCCAATTAAGCAATAACAATTTCGAGACTACTTAAGTCGTAAATCGATCATCGCATCTCTATTATGGGGCGCAAAGTTCCAATGCAAAGGCCGTAAAAATCACAATTTGTTAAGTAGACAAGTTCTCAATGATATATTGGATAGTTTATTGGAATGAATTGAGTATCGGGAATGATTTTTTCAGAAGAACGTTCACTCAAATGATCAACATTGCACTTTTTTAAAAATACATAATTACAGATTTAACTTTTGGTTTTATAGAAGTATATTATGTATTAAAATATTATTTTATTTAACTGGCTGCAATAAATTATTTACTAAATTTGTCTTTGACGATTTACTGAGTTGGATTACCCACACATGGGGACATTCCCCACATACCATATCAATGGTTTATCTTGCGTTTCGCAGAACTCACACTGGTATGTGGCCAGAGTTTACTTAACTGGGTTATTAAATATTTAAATATTTACTCTGGAGTCTGGGAAAATTATGTGCAAACAAAGCAAGCATCATCATCAGCTTGCGAATGCGGCAAATCTGTAAAAAAAGAGATTAAAGAGGTATTTTAAACTGAAATGAACTCATCAGCTCTTCTGAACATTTCAGCACCATGAGAAGGAGGCACAGGAAAGCTCACGCACCAATTGGTCCAATGGTCTGGAGTTTCTCATGTCCTGCATATCCGTATCTGTGGGACTGGGTAATGTGTGGAGATTCCCGTTCACCGCCTTCGAGAATGGTGGTGGTGCCTTTCTTATACCCTACATTATAGTGCTCTTTCTGATTGGTAAGTTCTAAGTTCAAGTTGAGCAGTATAGCTAGATAAGTTAGTATTGTTTTTTTACAGGCAAACCCATGTATTATTTGGAAATGGTTATCGGACAGTTTACTAGTCAGGGCACTGTGAAAATCTGGTCGATATGCCCTTCATTTCTGGGTGTCGGCTATGGACAGGCCTTTGCAACCATCTGTATTATCACATATTACTCCTCCTTGTTGGCCCTCACACTGTACTATCTCTTCGTATCCTTCCAATCCGAATTGCCCTGGTCCTATTGCCGTGACGAGTGGCTCAATTGCGTTGACTCGAGTCCGCGGAGCTCTAACGATACGATCCTAAGCAATATCAGCTCAGCCGCGTTGGCTGTCGTCAACGAAACGACCACGAATACGACGAAGCTGCAGAGCAGCTCAGAGCTTTATTTTCTGTAAGTAGCGAATGCCGAATACCCTGGAATTTACTGTAATTATCATGCATTTCTATAGCAACAATGTCATCAAGGAGACACTGGACATATCGGAGGGTATTGGGCTACCCGACTGGAAGCTTACCATCGCCCTGTTTGCCTCGTGGCTTGTCATCTTCCTGGTCATCATGCGGGGAGTGAAGAGCTCTGGCAAGGCAGCCTATTTCCTTGCCCTCTTCCCGTATGTCGTGCTCTTTGCATTGCTCGGCAAGGCCGTCACTCTGGATGGTGCTGTCGATGGCATCATCTTCTTTCTGCAGCCCCAGTGGGGAGAACTGCTTAATCCCACCGTCTGGAAGGAGGCTGTTGTCCAGTGTTTCTTCTCGTTGGCCGTCGGCATTGGACCGATCATTATGTTTGCCTCCTACAATCGCTTCGATCATGGCATATACAGGTGAGTCTGATAGAGAGATAGTTTTAATTCTGTTGAGTTGAATTATCTGCTTTAGAGATGCAATGATTGTCACCACCTTGGACACCCTTACGAGTCTGCTTGGCGGCGTTACCATCTTTGCCATATTGGGCAATCTGGCACACAATCTACAGATCGAAAACATACGCGATGTGGTACGCAGTGGAACTGGATTGGCATTTATCTCCTATCCGGATGCCATATCGAAGTTTCAGGCTGTGCCTCAGCTCTTCTCGGTGCTCTTCTTTTTTATGCTGTTCGTGCTGGGCATTGGTTCGATTGTGGCACTGCAGAGTACGATTGTGACCATTATTTGTGATCAATTCAAGTCGTGGAAATATTGGAAGGTAGCACTGGCGACGTCCATTTGCGGGTTCCTCATGGGTCTGGTCTACGTAACGCCGGTAAGTTCATTAAACGGGTGTATTACAAAGAGTTTCAATTTATTTTTTATAATATTCCATTCAGGGAGGTCAATGGATTCTGACCTTAGTTGATTTCTATGGCGGCACCTATGTGGTCTTTCTTTTGGCCATTTTTGAGCTGGTGGGCATTGTGTGGATTTACGGTAAGAATAATTTACAATATTATACAAGGTTTATTTAATGTGTACAATTTTATAGTGTTAGGTTAACCTGTAGTCAAATTTACTAAGGTTTAATTTTAAATTTTTTATTTCCTAGGCCTGCAAAACCTCTGCGATGACATCGAGTTCATGTGCAATAAGAAGGTATCGCTATATTGGCGTCTCTGTTGGTATTTCTTCACGCCCGTTATGATGATTGTGATCTTCATCTATTCCATGATCACGATACAGCCAATAAAGTACAGTGATCTCTACTTTCCACTGGCAGGAGATGGTAAGTTAATCAGTAAGAGTGTTACAAAAGTATTCATATATATTTCTCCTCCTTTTAGTTGCCGGTTGGGTTATCTTCGCCTTTGGTTCTGCCCAGTTCCTGCTCTGGGGTTGGTGGTACATGCATAAAAATGATCAGGGCAGCTTCTCGAAGGTAGGGAATGTAGGTCCCCATTTAAACATCTTCGATATTCATGTCTCGCTTCTTTCCACAGACTTTCATGGCCTCACTCAGGCCTAGCGATAAATGGGGTCCAGCAAATCCAAAGATCCGACGTGATTGGATTCTCTTCAAGAGCGATTTGGCCGCGAAACGTGCAGCTGCGGCGAGTTCAAACAAGTTCGGTTTCTTCCGGCAAAAGTTGTATAATCTATGTGGCAACAGCTACTAGTCGATCCTTACGAGATTAATCCTATTATTTTATGTACATATTTGTGTATTTTATGCCTAGTTGTATTTATAAAGTCTCTTCAGCCTCTATGAAGTCGAAGAGCAACGCCTTATTCAAGTCCCGAAGTGTTCCAATGGAGAACCTATTTAATCTTTGACATCTTGATAATATTTTTAATTTCTGTACATACCATAGATATCGTAGTACTAACATTTCCTTGTACATTGTATATGAAGTTTCTGTTCAACAGAGAATTTTACTCTTTGCAGATGATTAAAATAAATGTAATTTAGAAAAGCGAAAGCCTGATCTACATTTAGTGTTGTCTCGACTGTGATATACCTACTACACACCTAACCAAAACGATTTCTTCAATGTATAACTTTGTGTTGCATACTTACAGGGAGGGCTTTGAAATCATTATATGAAATTATCAAATTTTACGAAATCATTTGGCTTGTCTTGTCTTTACCAAAAATAAACTGTCCTGCATTTACATTATAATTTGAGAGGGCGGGAAAGACGTGGCAAAACTCTGAAAGGCACCTCATCTGCACCCCAAAAGAAATGACGATACGGTACAAGTATTTTTTTATACAAAGCCCTTTATTATGTTAAAATTTTTCAATTTTTCTCGTTAATTAATAATTTACAATTTTACTTAATTTGTTTTTACCGCTTGGTTGACGGTGTATTTTTTTTTTTTTTTTTGTTTTTTTTTTTTGTGGATAACTGTTTTTCTGGTTCACGTTTATTTTGGTTTTGCAATTTGTGTGGTTTTTTATGTGTTTTGATTTTTTTTTTTTTGGTTTTTTTGTTGGTTTATTTTGAGTTGTTGCTAGGTTTGTTTGCAGAGGTTTTTGTAGTATGTATATTTTTTTCTGGGGTGTACATTATAACAGTACATCAATTGATTTATGTAATGGTAAATTTGCTATAAATAGTGGGGGAATCCTTACGAGGTAAATGCTTAATGAGCAAAAAAAAAAATCAGATCAGTTTATGCTACAATACATACATATGTATACAAAATAACAAATCGTAAATCTAGTAAACATTCTTAAAATTCATATCCCAAATACATTTATATGTATATCTATTTATTTGTTTAGTTTTCATGTTCATCTTTTAATTTCAGGGGGAAATTTTTTTAGTATTTTGAGGGTATTTTGTTTGTAGGTATTTGTTCTTGGTGTGTGTGTGTGTGTGTGTGTGTGTGTGTTGGCTTTGCGAATGGATTTACTTGGATCCTTTGTTTTGCGTTTAAGGACTACGTTCTCAACTATTACTTTGTGTGTGAAAGTGTGTGTGTGTGTCTATGTGAGAGAGTGTTCTATGTGTCTGTCAGTATGTGTGTGGGTGTGTGTTATATCGTTTTCGTTAAATCGTAAAATACTAATTTAGCAAATGTAGGCACCCTAAATATTAAAGCTTTTGCAAAACACGGTTCCTCGATAAGATAACAATATATTGATTTAAATATACAATACCGTTAATTCAAAATAAACTATGTAAATTACATATAGTATATATATGTCTGTGTATATATGTATATACTTGTTGCTGTTGTTGTTGTTCTTGTCGTTATTACTCGTACGTTTAGCATTTCTTTTAGAAACTTGAATTTTTAGTATTTTTTTGGTTTTCTCATGCAGTTTTATTTTCATTACTTTTAGGTTAGATTAGTTTAAGTTTTCTCGACTTAGTTAGGGGTTTTCTTTTTTCATTTTTTAACGCTTTGTTGTTGTTTAAGTTTTTTGAATTAGTTAGGAGTTCTTTGTTTTTAGCTTCCATTCTCATTTTTAATAAAAAATTGTTTCGCATTTGGTTTTTATAAGGTTTTTTTTTTTTTTTTTTTTTTTTTTAGAATTTTTGTCGTCAATGTTCTTTTATTGTTTAGTTTAACATAATTGTTTATGCTTAATAAATTGGTCTTTGCTTCGGCTTTCGTTCAACTACTCTGAATACGTTATAGTAATATAATACATGTAAAGTCAAATATGATCTTCCTTATGCACACATATATATATGTATATATATATATATATATATATATTTATGGTATATAGAGTATATGGTATATAGTATGTTTTTTTGTGGTTGTTCATCTTGTTGTTGTTGTTTTCTGACCGCCTGTATATTGTATATATATATATAGATAGTATATATGGTATAAGTAGATATAACCGATTTTCTTATGCTGCTCTTGACGCTTTCGCTATGCTATCTGGACATCTATTTGGGCTTGAGGTTATATACGTAGTACCTATCGTCTTTTCAGTGTTTCGCTGTGTAAATGTATCGAAGTTCGATTGAAACAGTTAGAGACTGAGAGAGAGAGAGTGAGTGAACTCCACTCGGAACCAGAACTAGAACTGGAAATTGTTAAGAAATACACTTACACACCTACACACACACACACGTACTCACATGTAATACAATAGAATACAAATAACGGGAACACACACACCACAACAACGCGAAGTGGGAAACTACTGTGCACAGTGGGTCGCGAGTGCGCAAAAGAGAAAGAGAGAGACAGAGAGAGAGAGAGAGAGAGAGACAGAGACAGAGAGAAAGTGATGAGATGCGCATCACGTAGGTATTTTAGGTATTTATATAGTTTTTTCAGCTCTACGTTCTGCTAAAGTGATGTTTAATAGTATTAACTATATATGCACTATTCATCTATGTATCTCTAGTAGAAGATTTTGAATATATGTTTCGTTAGCATTTGATTTTGACTTTGACATTATTTTCGTTTTCTTTTCCTTCTCGACCCACTGTGCCGTACACAATGTGCAATTCGTTGGAGGTTTAATATTACTCTTTAGTTTGTTTGTTTCATACTTTTCGGCATGCCTGTAAATATTGTAAGGTTAAGTTAAAGGGTTAAGGGAGGGTTTCGTATTTCGTTTTTTTTTTCTGTGTATAATAAAGACCTGTCTTGAAATTTCGGTCCCTCATATCAAAGTTTTTTTGGTTTAAAGTTTTCATTGTTTCTTTTAAGTTTTGGTTTAGTTCTTTTTTTTGTTTTTTTTGATATTTTTTTTTGGTTTTGTTTCTTTATATCAAGGTATTGTGTTAGGAAACCAGTTCAAACGGAATTTTTCACTTGGTATTTTTTCACGTATAAGTTTTGTCTGTTGTTGTTGTAGTTTTTCTTGTTGTTGTTGTTGTTGTTAAAGTTTAGATGGAGTGTTGAAACCCAAATATGCATTATAGTACATAATATTAAAGCTGGGCTGGTATTTCGTATGTCAGGTGTGTCGTCTCTTCCTCCCTTTGTTCACAGTGTTCACAGTGTGGGTGTGTCTGTTTGTGTGTGTGGGTGTGTGTTCATTGTGATAAAGCTATTTTGACAGCAGTCTTGAACGTTCATTTCAATTTTAATATTCAATATTATAAATAGGTATACATTTTTAAGGGTTTAATTTTGTTCTTTACTTTCGTATTTTTTTTTTTGTTTTGTGGGTATATTTGGTTTAAGGTAATTGCTCGTATCTTTTCTGTTTTATTTCGCTATTATTTGATGACAGCTAATTAATCTACTGACATAATTTGGTATATTTGGGATTTGAAGCGTAGGTGAGAGGAAGTGCATAAGGGGCGTGGCAGATTCTTCGAATCGTTTACTGGCCCAGCTTCAGGAAAAGGAAAGTAAGAACAGAACATTAACTATTTCATCTATATTTGTGAATGGGACTGTGGAATGTACACACTGTGCAAGATGAGTTCGGGGGAAAGTGTCTACTTCCTCAGAGTAGTTGTGCTTTTTTTTTCTGATATCCTCTCTCTGTGACAACTTGGCATGTTCAATTGGGGAATTCAGATCTTGGGGTTGTTTTTCTTGTTTTGCAATGTTTGATGAGTTGTTGAACTTATTTCTTTGTTTTCGCCTAAAAGCATTTTATTTAATTTTTTTTTTTTTAATTTTTGCATTCTATTTTACCTTTATCCTCCTTACTTAGACTTCTTACTTTGATTACCTATTCCAAAAAAAAAACAATTAACTTCGATGCTCTCAGTTAATACTTTCTATATAGTATGTCTATGCTTTTCCTTTTAGAATCTTTAGAAAACTTACGTAGCTCGGCCACTCTGCTATAACTACCATACGTCTAGGTTTAATTCTTGTTAAATCTCGCTATTTTCGTGTTTTCTTCTTCTCGCCTTTCGTCTTTATAGCTAATTTATTTAGTACATTAAATTGAATTGGTTTTTTTTTTCATGGTATTTAAATATATATATATATATTTTACAAAATTCAATTAAAATTGTTCTGTTTCGACTTGTTAGATCTTGTTTATCTCGTTTACCTCTCTCTCTATGAAAAGCTAGTCAGGTTCTTAATTGATTTTTTTCATAATTTTTATGTTTTTTTTTGGTTTTTATTTTGCTCTTTCTTAGGGTTTTTATTTTTATTCATTGTAAAATTGTCATTTTTGTTAAAGCCAGGGCTAGTATTTAGTATGTATGTATACAGTTTCCATAAACAACAACAGTTTCGTTGAGTTAGTTTAGAGCGCAATACACACAACAATTAGAATACTTTTTACTAGAACTTATTTGGTTTTTTCTGTTTCTGCTTCCTTTTTTCGTCGATGTTTTCTTTATACCCTTCCAGCATGCAACCAAGTACACACACTCACACATACATAAAGACACACACAGAAAGATATATAGAGATACACACGCACACAGACACATTTAATGCTCTTTATTTTGACAGGGAGTTCATGAAATTTTGTAGACTTCCTTGTTTTATTTGCAACCATTCAACAGTTAGAAATATAGCATGGTATTTTTTTGAAAAATACATTATTAATGAATTAAGAATTTCTGTCAAATAGTTGCAAACAAATCTAGGCTTGGACTGACAGATGATGATAGAGTGAATTTACAAGTTGATTGCTGAGTATTTATTAGTCGACTTGCAGACGGACAGCGATGCGTGTGAGAACGGAAATGGAAAGGAAACTTTGTAGCAGAGTGCAGAAAAGACTTAGGTTGCTTTACTGGTGAGTTATTTCCACTAGTTAAGTAACTTGTTTGAACTCCTTTGCTATAATTTCCACACTGTATGCACTTTGAGCGCACTGTACTGGCTGCAGGATGAGTAGAGGGAGGGATCTATTGATGGAGTCAATCATTCCTGTGGTTGCACGTCGAACTTTCAGGTTATCTCTCGCCATGTTATTCAATTCAATTACTAGATAGTAGATTTATTTACTTAGTATGCACTTTAAAATTACCAATAATATCCTAGGCTTAGAAAAAAATACACCTTTTTTTTTGGTTTGTATATAGATCGTTGTGCCCCCATATCCATACACATGTATAGATATATATATATATAGTATATATATATGTTATGTATATGAATATCGGGGCACACTCATGTGTGTGTGTGATTTGTATGCTAACGTTTGACTTTTGTTTTTCGATTTCGAAAAGAGGCTTATTTACAAAAGGCCGATTTCGAAATTCGACTTGTAGAATTATTAATATTACTATTACTCGTAGTACTCGTAGTCGTATTATTACTATTACTAGCGCTATTACTATTATTAGTATTACTATTACTACTATTATTGCATACACGTTCTCTTTTCCTAGTAAACTTATTCTCAGTGATCTTCGTCGTCGTCGTTGTCGTCGCCGTCGTCGTCGTCGTCGGTGTTTCACCGCTTGATATTGTTAACGGTATCGATATCGATTTGCCAATCGATAACCGTTTGCTTGAGCAGTAGCCAGACGCCAAATCAGACTCAATATCCTCCGGTATGGCCGCAATGCTAATCATACTTTCAACGATTCGATGCGGATGTGATTGCGATTGCGAATACAAATACGAATACGGATTCGATTGAGTACTCAGCGTATACTGGCTGAGGGGCACAAGCTCTACGGGCTCCGGCGACGTGGCCTGACGTTGCCTCAGTGCCGTCTCGATCAGAGTGGGCGACATGGACTTGGACGCGGGTATTGGTATTGACGTAAATGTTGATCTCGATGCAGATGCCAATGCTGATGCGAATGCTGATGTGGATGCCGATGCCGTTGCTGATGCCGTTGCTGATGCCGATGCTGATGCTGATGCCGAGGCAGATGGGGGCCTTTGGGATGGCATCTCGATGTTAATCACGGAGTTGGAGCGCTCTCTTTCTGATATTCAGCTGCCGTATTTGTTGGAAGATGCGTAGCTATTAACTGCAGATCCATTTGATGGCATGTGAGTATCAGGCACTAAATGTGGTGTTCTACTAGATATAGGTGGCAAAATAGGGCTTGTTGGCCAATGGTAAGTAGCAGCGGCGTTATTGGATGAGGGTACACTTCTATGCAAAAAGCAGTATGTTAATTCTCAATTGAAATACCACGTCAACGTTTTCGATTTAAAATTTAAAATAGCAAAATTTCTAGAAATTTCATCTTAATCGCATTCACAAGGCTGCAGTTTGCACCCAAAATTCGGCAGCAGCTCGAACCGGAAATTAAATTGCAATTTTCCAAAAACCAAAAATCATAATGTTAAACAAAAAAAAAAAAAAATCAAAAGAATAGAACAAAACTTTATGGTTATTTATGATAATTGTCGATTGGCCCGACCTGCAGCCGAATCGATGCGTTTGCAGCCTTGCTCTGCATACGTATGTCATATTGTTTATATTAATATATAGCTTATTGTTATGGATGTGTGTGAGCTCGATCAATATGGCAATAAAAGTTATGAATTTGTTTATGATAAAAAGCCATGGATGCATTTTCATTTTCATATTCATTTCCATTATCTATTTCGAATTTTGTTTTTTTTTTTTTTGTTTTCTTGCTCGCACTAAATGCAAATTGATTGCACTCACATCCACACACACTTATGTATTTTCGGTTCGGTAATCACATCACGTGAATCTTGCATAGAAGAAGATGCCACAAATAACGGTTTTACTCAATTTTGATATCGGGTATCTTGGACTACTATCGTGTGGGTACTACAATGGCTCACGCATACACACAAATGAATTAATAGCTAAGCTCCATGGGCTATCGGAACGTACTATCGATATACAGTTGATAACACATTTGGTTACTGAATAGTAAACTTATTATTACTGAGGTATTATTGCAATAAAATTGATAAATAGAATTGTGACTTATTTACTATCGATAGATTGGTTGACAGATCGATAAGTAGCTTATATATCGATAGCCCATGTAGCTTAACTTGCAGAGCTTTCAGTGGCGCTTTGTGAATGGTGTTAGACGATAATCGAAAGGTGATTGGTGAGAAAGTGTGACTGATATGCTGGCGATAGTTTGCAGTGTTGCAAATTGCATATTGTTTGAAAGCTGCGCTGCATTGCCGCATCTGCTTCTCACTCACCTAGAATGGGGGAATAGCATGGGTGCCGTGTTGAACATGGATTGTGGTGTCGGCGTTTGTATGGGTTGAATTGCAGCAGCGGCGGTATCGGGATGCAAAAAGTTGCGTCGTTGCTCGATGCGCTCCTGGTGCTGCGTCAGGCAGCGCGATAATAGATCTGGAAGGCTCTCCATGTGCTCCTGTTGCGATTTTTTTTAGTTAGATACTGTTTCGATCACATTTTGATTATAGATAATACTATCGTTCGAGTTTTATTGCAATGGAATTGAAACTATCGATATTGTAGATTCGTTTCTTTCAACCCACAACGATAGTACTATCGATAGTTATGTTTCTTCCTAACTACGCAACTTCCTTACCTGTAGACTCTGCATTTTGTCCTCTAGATTCGTTAGGCGCTCCTCGATGGCATCTTGGCGACTTGACATGTCCGATATTATTTCATAGACCGTATTTTGTGTCTGCCGAAAAGCACATAATTTGAGGTTAGATACGAAAATCGAGGTGTTTATTGAGTTTAGTTTGCTACTATGAATTGCTAGCTACCTTGGCCATATCGGTTATTGTGTTGGCATTATCCATTAGTTTGCGTTGATCCATTTTAACTTTTCGCAACCTAAAGTCGGCAGTGGGGAAGAATCGGCAAGATTATAATATATGTGGATGTATGTTGTAGATCGAAAACACATAGTTAATTTAGACTGAAATCGGAAACAACATCCATTTAAAGCCACGAGAAAAACATTTTAGGCAACCCGATCAGACCAGGTCAAAGTAAATATAATTCTCAGCAGCAATGGAATCAAAATTTTTACAAGATATTGATCGAATAAAGTCGGACCACAACTGAATATAATTTGATTTTGACCCGATAGGAAAAAGATAAGAAAATTCGTGTTTCTTAAATCATTTGATGTGTGTTTTTAATTCTTTTTGTTTGTGCCAGATAAATTGTGTTATCGATTACATATATTTATATACTTTTTTTTTTTGTTTTTCATTTTCTTTTTCATTCAGTTGATTTTCATTTGGCTTTGCGTTAAGATTGCAGAAAATCATATCGTTAAATATCCTCAGGGAAATTTATATCGCTTTGGTGGAATGATATTAGACATGGGAAAGAGACAGATAGATGTCGACAGATACTTGCAACTACTACAGATACGTACAAATGTTCTACAAGAAGAACTTACAGAAAGCTCGTGTCGTTTGTAGTATGCGAAGCATTCAAAGCGATGAGAAATGTTATCGATACGATGCGCATGAGGAACTACACACATTGCACGATGCATAGATGCAGAGATATCGATATGCGATATGTTGATGATATTTTCGGATATGAAATTCTGGAAGGTTAACGCTTGCATGCTAGGTAAGTTGGCTAGTTTACGGTATTATCATAACGTAAAAACAGGGCTTTACAACCTATTTACAGGCTAGTAAAACGAGTTCAATCAGTTAATCATATATAGATATAGTAGATATGTATATTGATTTCAGTTGATTATTATTCACACATTTTATGTCATAGATTTGTTTGTTTTTTATTGCGATTGGTAGTTTTAGTATTTGTATTATTGTATTTCATTAGTTTGTTCAGTTGTTAATTCTATATACATTAGCTACATTCTCAAGGCAGATTTATCGTAGCAAAAACCTATCGAGTTGTTTAGTAAACTGGAACTATTAAAGCTTTGGATCGAACTGAAGGTTTATCTTAAAATGTGGACAGTATTCAGACAGGTTCAATGATATAGTATACTTTTGGGCAAAGACCGGAATATATATATATATACAAAAGTTATATATTTGTTAATTGAGGTTGAGAAAGTAAAGAGAGACAGCTGTTTCCGGCTGAGTTAATGTTGCCAGAAGAAAATAAGTTTAATTTATAAAACCTCTATAGAAAAATCTAGTTTTATTATCAATGAAGATCGAATCACGCCTCTGCCCAGAAGTATGCTATAGAATATGTTTTGCTGATGACTTTGCATGACTTTGCGGGCTTTCGCATAAGTAAGCGTGATACGCTAAATAGCCGACAAAGTGTGCTTTACACACACACACACAAATAATTTAATATGTATATATTACATACATTTTTTTATATACATAAGTTTTTATGGACGGGACAAAGACAAGAACAATTTTGAATGTGATTTCTCATGAATGTTTTTGCAAATCGCCATCGTCATCGAAATTCGATGAACATTTTTCAGGCTATATGAACACAACTATGCAGGAACTATATCGATAATAAGCTGAGATTCGATTTTGGATTAACTCTTTATTTAGTTTATCTTTTTTCATTATATTGTTTTTGAGGATTTTCGGTTGGTTGGTTATTTAGTTGGTTGGTTGGTTTGGTGGTTCTGACAGTTAATTGATGTTATTGTTGTTGTTTATTATTGTTGTTGTTGTTGTAAGATCTCTAAAAATACTCACGCATATATAGCTAGAAGGAACTTTCTTTGGTGGGTTCTTACACGGCCGGGATTAACCCGTTTTACTAGTCTTGTATGTTTGTAAATGAGCCAAGTTTCACGAAGAACATTCGCCGCAGCATTTTTCAGCTAAATTTGTTGTGTGAGAAGAAATGAATACAAAGTTATTAGAGTTTTAGAGTGTGTCCATCGCTGTTAATCGGTGTGTTTATCTACACTAACGATAACGATACATTTACGGTAACTGTAAAGTTTACGAGTCTATTATACGAGCACCGAACTGACTGTAACATATGAGTTAAAATTAAAGTAATAAAATAATGATCATCGTCTTATTGAAAACACGGCGGGACTTTTAAAGAATATGGATGTAGGTATTGTGTATGCTCTGTGACAGATATAGCGAAACAGAGATAGAGAGAAAGAGAAACTTTGTGTGTATATTTTGATGTTGGAAGTGTACTAAATATGAGCTCGTTTTCATTTCCTTTTGTTATCAGAGTTATTTTTTCTTTTTTTTTAGTTTTACAGTTCGGAGACGATCTATACCCTTTTTGTTAACTGCGTGTCCATCATGAAGTTGTGCACATGCTTCTCGGCACGAGTCAGCTCCAGCTTGCGAGATACCACAGCCACGAGTAGCGCCGTGCAGCCAGCACCCTGTAAACGATAACAAAATGCGACATTAGCGGATGCGATAAATGTATCGAATTGATTTTGCGAAATTTTTATTTTGACTGCACTTTTTCGGGGAATTCCGTTGTTTCTCTCCATTTCCCAGCATAACCTGTGCAGCATTAAATTAGTCAGGCAAAAAGAGAAATGATGGTAAACGAAACACATTGCTATGATATTTGCTGGGAAATGCGAGAGGAATCGAATCCGGAAGAAGTTTTCACAGTCAACTTTTCATGTTTTATTTTGCTTTTTTTTTTGGGTTTGTTAATTGTGTTGTTGGATTATACATTCAAAATGACAGTTAAGAGTCCAGAACTTTATTGATTTCGATTTAAGGTTATGAATTCATATTCTTCTTTTTTATAGATGTTTTTTTTTAGGTTATGGTATTTTTTTTTTTTTTTGTTGCCTCGCCTACAATTTGATCGTTGTCTTATTACACAAGATGAGCGAAGAAACGACTAAATGATTGAATGACTGATTGACTGACTGATTGAATGGATGCTTAAATGATTGAGTGATGAGTAGTTGACTGAGCGATTGAGTGCAAAATGTCAATGAATGTCGCACGTTAGCTGGATAGTTTTTAATTTTAAGAGTTTTTATTTTTTAATTAGCGAACTGTTTTGGGTTTTTTAGTTGTATTTTGTAGTATTACGATTACGATTATTAGATTAGAAATCAGATCAAGAATGAGAATATCAGAATCAGAATATCAGAATACGATCTCAAGTTGTACTTGTCTATGTATTACAACAGTTAGAGCGGGAGTTATACACACATACGTAACGATTAGCTAGGAACAAAGTTGAAAATGATAAGCGCAATTCAGAGAGAGAAATTGAGAGAGACAGAGAGAGTTTAGAGAGAGTTTAGTTCTTAGGCAAAAGAGAGTGACAGAGTTAGTTGAGGTTTGGGTTAGTTTAGGATTAGGTTAGCTTATTGTTTTTGTATGACAATTTCAATTTAGGACTACGACATGATCAATATGCATGTAAAAAGGTAGTCGAAGACACGCAAGAATCAGACTTAGAAAAATAAAGATTATATAGTTAGAGAAGCGCATAGATAAAGTCAGAAAGAGAGAAATAGAAATAGTTCGAGAGCGGGAGTGAGAAACTGAAATGTTGCGGCTGAGCTAAGTACTGTCTGAGTGTAGGTGTGGAGAATATTTGAGTGTTCATGTTGGTGTTGGTGTTAAAAGTCCTGTTATCGATAATTGTCCAACAATCGCTGTAGAAGCAGTTCACAAATGAAACCGGAACCGGCACCGGCACCGGAAATGAAGCTGGCACTGGAAACTGGATGGCCGGTTAGCTCTATCGCAGTACAATGATGCACAATGTGTGTCTGTATGTTTTTTTTAGTATGTACGACTAAATATGACTTAGTACATGACAAAGTAAGTACTTAGGTACTACGTTATTTGGGTAAACAACTAGGGTTACGCATTGCTTTTTAGTGAGTTTAGCATATAGTTTGTATATATATAGGTATATAAATAATTTTTGAGGGTTTGGCGGGGGGTACTATGCGGGTAATGTAATTATATACATGTGAATTTTTTGAAAGGCCCGATTCGGTTCGGAAATGATTTTGGGATATGTTCGAATTTGGAATTGATTTTTCTTGGATTTTGTTTGTTATCTTTTTATATATAATATATAATTTTTTTTTTTTGAGTTTGATGTGTGTGCAGTTGGACAAATTGTTGTTTTTGTTGTGGTATTTTTTTGGGATTTTTTTGTAGTTGTATTTTGTTTGTTGTTGTTAAAAACTCACCATTATTCCTGTACTGACAGCGATACCACGTCCACAGTACGTATTCGGAACAATATCACCGAAACCAACACTCAAAAATGTTATCGCTATCAGCCACATTGCATTTAAAAGATTCGCATGCTCTTCATCATGAAATCTGTAGCATTACGCACATATACATGGGTATATGTATACAGGTATATATATATATATAGAGGATATATATTGGTGTCATATATATGTCGATTCCATATTGTGGGCAGTTCGCAAGACATATATGTATATATATTTAAATATATAAATTTTATATATTTTGTTGGTATTTTTTGTCGGTATTTTGTTTGGTATATTTTCGGTTTATATAGATATATTTTTAATTGTTGTGTGGCATTTTGAGCGCATTCGCATATATCACGCATTTTGATCAGGGGCAAATAACACACGTTTTTTCGGATACGAGTAAAACGCACGCAGAGCGTATTCAGTTTTTTTTTTTTTTTAAATGAAAGGGAAAGAGAGATAGAGAAAAATATCGTATTGTTTTGGCTTAATATACACAAAAAGGAACATATAATGGTAAGAATACATGTCATAAACGAGAGAAGAAACGAAACGAGAAACAAAACACAAAAAATACTTCATATACTTATATATGTATATATACTATATATATATATTCGATCGAAATATAAATAAAAAACGAGTCAACTGAAAACAATAATATTACGAAGATTCGACTCAAGAAGATAAAAAAGAAAAGTAGAAGAGAATGAAACGAAACGAAATGGAATGAACCAAAGAGAAAGAGAGAGAGATAGATATAGAAAGCGAGAGAGCTAAATGATATAAAAGATTTTTGCGGCAACTGAGAGAGTTTGGTTAAGTTGAACTTATGATGGCGGGCATTAAATGTTAGAAAATGCAATTCGATAAGTTAAGGTTAAGGTAAAGATTTAAGTCAAAGTTAAAGGTAAAGTTAAGGTTAAAGTTAAAGTTAAGGTTAGAATTGGAAAAGTATACGTTATGCTGGGGGGGAGAGCCGTGAGGACACACATACAGTGGAAATACATACATATGTATACAGAATATAAGGACAGCGACGTGAGCGTCGGGTGAGAATTTGTTGCTTTAGTTGGTATTTTCTGGTATTTATAATTTTTTTGGTTTTTTTTCAAAGCTAAAATTTCAAACGGGTGCACAACAATTTTGAAGGTGACATATTTAAATTGGACATTGTATTGCCCACGCACATACACAGACAAGCGCATACGCACACACGCGCACGCACGTACACACACAGTCACACATACAGAGAGGGATATATACATATAAATGAGCTGTCAACGAGGATTTGTAGCCTGTTGTGGCAACGGAAACTCACAATTGTCACAAAACAAAAGTCTGGCTCACACGCACACACGCACGCATTCTCATACGCACACACGGGCACTCGCACACACATATAGCTATAACCAAATAGTGATAAATACATATATACAATATGGAATGCTTATGCGTATTAAAGTGTAGGTCTGTGTGAGAGTGAGTGTGTGTGTGTGCTGTACGATATATAGAGACCTTATGTATGAATGTTGTAAGGTGACAGTGTGTGCGAATGGTGTGTGTGTGTGGGTGTGAGTGTGTGTGTGTGTAACACAGCGACACACCAAATACGATTTATGCATGAGTTGCCGTTGTTGTTGTTGGTGGAGTTTTGCGGTTTTCCCTGAGCTTAGAGATGTGATGATATACAGAAGAGTATCGTGTATGTGTGTGTGTGTGTGTGTGTTATCATATATATACGTATATATAGATATATATGGAATGAACTAAACGCGCGCAATGCCCTGCAGTAAGCTAATCGGCTACGGAATTTCTCTCTAACGAGCTTTGCAATCTCTTCAAATTTTTTGCTTGGTATTTGTTTTTTTACGATTATTTTTTTGCTGTTTTTTTCTAGTTTTTATTTGTATGCATGTGTACGTAACGTTGTTCTTGAAGTTGATGTTGTTGTAGTTGTTGTTGTTGGTTGTTGGTAGGCAAACATGTTTGAGGTTATGTTTGAACACACATTCGTCTGTTCAGCTACTTTTGTTGTTGTTGTTGCTGTTGCTGCTGTAACTGTTCTGTTTACTGTTGGTTCTGGTTTTCATTTTGATTATTTTTATCATAGTAAGAAGATTTTTTTGGTATATTTTAATAGTTTATAATTTTTATTTGGTTTGTTTTGGTTTTTTTTTTTTTTTTTTTTTATTTTTCTAGTTGAATACTTACCACCATGCCACAGGTGAGCGTTATACCGCGTCCACAGTATGTGTTCGGGACAATGTCGCCGTAACCGACACACAGAAATGTGATTGCCGTTAGCCACATGGTGTTTAGCAAATTCGCGTGCTCCTCATCGTGGAACCTTCGTTTCAATCAATCGTTTTTCAAATAGTATTCAATTTTTTCGAAAGATTTTCAATATGTTTTTTGCAGTATTCAAATTTCATGTCAAAAATCGATATCGTGTTCGTTTCGATTTATCGTTTATCGGTTTCAAAGAGTGCAGTTCAGTTGGTAGTTCACACACATTCATGCATATCGGTATCGGTATCGGTTATAAATATACACATTTATATATGTATGCATATATATTTATTAGGTTTGTTGTTGTTGTTGATGGTATTGGTATTTTATATGGTTAGGCAGTATTTGGTTTTTTTTTTTGGTTTTGGCATTGCGAGTATATCATATACATATATATCGGTTTTTATCGGTATCGGTATATTCAGTATTCGGATGCGTATGCGTATTTTTATTGGTATATTTTAGTTTGTTTTTTTTTGGTTTCAGATTCAGATATCATTTTTGCAATTGGTGGATACAGAAGTAGGGTGAGAAGTGGAGTAAACAAATAAACAGATGTGAAATTATGTGAACATTTTTTTGTTGTTGTCATTTTTCGAAAGGAAAAAACAAATAACAAATAGTACAATCGCTTTGCTTTAGTTTGTCTCATCGAGAACTTATATCGTTCGATAACTTTTCAAATATTGGTAATCTTTTCTCAATAGGCAAGTAAATAGTTACACAAGAATCAAAATCAAACATATATATTTATATACATATATATGTATATGTATAATATATATTTTACATAATTAAATGAAAATTACGAATGAAGAAGAAGAAGAAAACAGAAGAGGAAATCAAAAGCACAAATGGAAAGAACGAAAGAAAGTAAGAAAAGAGAACATACATATACATATGTAGAATACAGAGATAAGATAGAAACGAACCAAGTTCTGAATAGAATAGAGGATAACCGGGTACGAATATATATGTACGTATATATATAATAATATATATAGAAATATACAATGACACGCTTTATAGTACGATATAGTAGTAAGTACATAACTTAAGTAGGTATAGTTTGTAGGGTTTATAAAGGTAGTTTAAGCTCTGCACAAGCCGACAATGGATGCATATTATGTATGTGGTGGGGAACGGGTCGACGAGGGGAACGGTGGGGGGTGGTGGGGGCGACTGTGTACGTTCACTCTGAATTAAGGTGCCCTTGCATTAGATGCTCCTGCTCTTGCTGCTGCTTAGCCTCACTTACGGCACTGACTGCAATTAGCTGCTAAAGGATGACCCGTTAGACACGCACACACACGCACACACACACCTTTCTGAGCACCAGAGACTACACTAAAAGCCTTAACAAAATGGCGTCCTGCACCTCAAGCGACGCTTGAGTGGCGGCCCTGATGAGTACGCCGCACTTAACTAAGGGGTGCTCCTCCCATGCATGCATACATGTGTATGACTCTGATTGTGTGTGTGTTGCCCGTGTGCGTGTGTGTGTGTAAAGCTGAAGCTGATGAGCAAATAAAATGATAACTAACTATGCTGCATGTAACTCTCTCTAGCAAGTAGTACGTGTGTATGCATGTTTGTGTGCAGTGTTGGTTAACGCAAGACAGCAACATAAACGGAACACACACACACTATAATACATTTCTGAGAAAATGTCTCTTTTGATGGCCCTCAACAAACAAAGGAAAAGAAACCGAGCGCCACTTCGCCTCAAGCTGTTGTTCATTTAGCTCGTCCTTCCCCCGTCCCCGTCTCGCCTTCCGCTACCCTATCTCCACCCACAAATTTCCCCTCATTTCACTGCAGTTAGTCGTACTTTGAGGTTGTGTACGTGTATTGTTGCTAGTTGTGTGTGTTTAATTGGTATCGTTATCGTTATCGTTATCGTAACAAAGAGTGCATGCGGTTCAGTCTCAGTACCCCGAGCAAAAGCTACGCATCAAATATATTTTTATTTTTAAATTTCAAATACAAATTTTTAATAGAGAAACTCTTACGAATTACGAATCTTTTCAGTTTATCGAGAAAAATACACATAAAAATTTACATATACAGACACATACAGACAAAGATAAATGTTAACGATTACTTGGAGTTTCGATTTATCGACAATTCAATGTGGTATATGGCAACACATACATCCATACACACATACACGTACACATAATCGCAAATGTTTGGAATGTCTTCAAGTTTTTTTTTTTTGAATACACAACAAAATACCAACAAAGGAAAATAATGAGATTAAAATTCATTAAAAATCAGCAATAAAATAAGAAAGGAAGGTCTATTTGAATCCATCCTATCTAGGCTTTAAATTGAACTAGAAATATGAGAAATATATGTAGAATGGAAAAGTACTATCGGCTTTAACTTTTATTTTGTATATTCTTCATCTTACTGTTTACGGTAACTCAGCTCTCAGTAAATTTATGTTTGTGGAACTTTGTACACTTACTTTTTGATATTAATCGAATACATATGCTACGCAGATATGAAATACTGTTCTAGAATTCTGAAACTATCGAAACACCTAGCTAGAGTTGGACACACTTTGAAGTTTGCTTAGTTTTTTATACAAAACAGATATTACCGATGAAACATCGATGTTTAAAAGGTTAAAAATAAAAAAAAAAAAAAGAGTCTATTTTATAACTATATCTTTCCTTCACACAGTTTACATTAAATATCAAAATATATAGACGAATACAAAAACGGAATACATTAGAGACTCGCAGGCATACGCATTGGTAGAGTTTAAAAAATGTTTATATCGACTTTTCGAATTACGAGAAAAAACACTTTCTACGACAAAGTAAACAAAAATGTATGTAGTTGAATCGATAACCAAAAAATCGATAGTCGAAATAACATTTAGAACGAATATAGGAAATGGGCAATCTGTAAAGCTAAAGGTAAATCGGAATGGAATGGATAAAGTGAATGGTGGAAGGAGAGAGAAAGAGGATAGAGATAGGAGTGGGATAATGCAAACCTACAGTTTGTGTTGTTGTTGCTGTTTCGAATAGATATCGTATTGCGGTTTTTTGAGGTTAGGTTAGATTGACGAGTGATCTTATAAATCTTATATTATCTAGCAACGAAATGATTGTGGTTGGTTTTGTGTTCTTCCTCTGTTTAATTTATATTCGCATGTTGTTGTCGCTGTTGTTTCTCTTTTGATTTTTGGCTTTCGCTTTATATGGTCGTTTCGCACATGTCGAGGCAAGATGATGATGATAATCACCGCTTACGCGTTACAAAAAATAAAAGACTACACAATAAAATGTATAAAAAGCAGAAATGAAAACGAAAACAGAAACAGAAAAAGGAAAAGTGACAGGGAGAATGCGAGGTGGGGGCAAAAAGGAGGCAAAGACTGTAAACGATACACAAACTGTGAGAAAGTATTGAAAGGACGTCACAGAAGGACACGCATTAGCGATGGTATTTCATTATAAAGCCCACAAAGAGGCACGAGGATAGTTGGGGGGAACTGACACGAGTGGCATTTGCCGCGTCATGGGGGCTTAGCCAAAGGTCGTAGGCCAAAAAAACAGTCGACAGTCAAAAAAATAAAAGGCATCTAAAACAGATAAAAAAAAAATTTGTGGAAATCGGGAGGGGGAGCAGTCGGGAGGAAGATAAATAAATATGTATGGAAAAACAAAAACAAAAAAATGAATTAGGAAAAGGAATGAAAGAAAAACCCACGCAGCAAAAAATTTATCTGTCAACGATTCCCGATGCTGTGGCCGTAGCTTATTCATGAATGATACGATATTTATGCACATATTACGACCCGCGTTGTCATCCCCGCTGAGACTACAACAACAGCAACGACAACAATAACAATAGCACGGTATGGCAACATCAACAACAACAATAAGGCCGAGCACGTGTTTTGACAATACGCGAAATCGCGACTGTGAAACTCATTGAAAAAATATTTTCGCTTTTCTGGTTTTCTGTTGTTTCAGTTATTCCTTTTTTTCTTTTATTTTATTTTTTTTTTTTGCATATTTGGCATTGTTTTTCGGCTCTCTTCTTCTTTTCGCTTGTGTGTTCCAGTTGTAATTTAAGTTATGATTAAGTTTTTATGATGCATTAGAGACTTATTGCGCATACGATTAGCTTTTGGTTCTATGTATGTTATGTAGGGCTGCGACTTATTCTAATACGATACATTTGCTCAAAATTCAAAATATTACACACACTACATCCACACACTCACTCACACACATTCACATACACGCACAGCACAAATACCAACACACAAAGAAGTTAAGTAAAAGAATCAGAAAGTTGAAGAAAGTAAATTAGAAATGAAAATAAAATAGGAGTCGGGCGGGGGGAACGGTCTTTGGGAGGGAGGGGGAAAGAAAATTAGGGATAGAAATTTGATTAAAAGAGAGTAGCAAAACAAGCAGGACGAGTACGAAACGGTAGAACTTTCTTCCGCTAGAGAGGAGAGTGCAGAGAAATACGATATCGAAATGGGCTTAAGTTCGATAATCGATAACTGAGAGAGAGAGAGAGAGAGAGAGAGAGGGATAAAGAAGTGGGGCAGAGTTTCTTAGAGTTTAAGTTTCAGAGAGACAGAGAGAGAGAGAGACAGAGTAAGTGAGTGAGAGAGAGAGGTAGATACAGAGAGACAGAGAGCGCGAACGAGAGCTATGAATATTATGAAAGTACGTAAAGCTAAGCATACGAAACGTTACGATCTCAAAACTTTCGCAGGCAATTACACTAGAGATGTTTTTAAACCATTGAAAAAAAGGTAACCCAAAAAAACGAAAAACGAAAAATCATAACAAGTTAACAAGATTATCAAGGCACTACACAATCAAGTTCAAACTCATGTTCGGTTTGGCTTTGCTTTCTCCTCGGGCGCAGAGTAAGGACTCTTGACAGCAGCTGGCACCATATGCGATTTGCACCTGACCTTATCCAGCAATCTGCGCAAAAACATGTACATATGTATACGAGTATATACATACCATATGCATACATACACGTATGTGCGCACAGAGATATCGAACAGAGCACAGAACGAATTGTCGTAATCGTGTGAGATGTAAACAAAAATTTTTGGAACGCATGCAGGAATTATACGTCGAACACGGGACGTGACACTCAAATGGAATTACAACTGCGCTCGATGTACATACGTGTGCGGGTGTGTGAGTGTGGGGTGGGTGGGTGTACAAGTGTGTGTGTGTGTGTGTGTGTGTGCGCGCTTGGTGAATTGCATTCATTTGTTGTCGCACACTCTGGCACCGGCACTCAAAAAGGAATCCATGAGAACACAATACAAGCAGATGTTTGTGCGAATGCCTGCATGTGTGTGTGTCTGTGTGTGTCTGTGTGTGTGTGCGTGTTGCAAGCTGTGCTTAAACCCCTTTCAATGCAGGCTAAGAAAAAACTTATCGAAACTCATTTGCCTGGCTGCAGATACATTTGTATCTTGTATCTTGTAACTCTCGTCTGGATAAGTTTCCATTCATCTCGATGCTTGTTCAACTTGTTTTCCATTTCCCAGTATGTGTGCCAATGTAAGTGCGTGTCTGTGTGTGCCTGTGTGTGTGTGTGTGGTTGAGCGTACACTTGAAGACTTGGTTACGTAATGCTGGGAAGGGGGGCGGGGAGCACATACACTTACAGACATATGTACATAGACATGTATTAACAAGTAGGCATAAATACGAGTAGTAGTTGTAGTTGTCAAAGTAGTTGTGGCATACATTCAATCGGATTTCCAAATCAGAATCAGAATCAGAATCAAAACAAACACAAGAACGAAAGCAAAAGCAAAATATCAAAACAAGAACATAATAAATAAAGGAAACAAACGATTGAGATACCAGAAAAAGAACATAAATAAATCAAAACAAAAAATAAAAAAAGAATCCTCAAAGAGAAGTTGATAAATATAGAGAACGCAGAGTAAGATATAGAGATAGAACAATTCAGAGAGATAGAGAGAGACAGAGAGAGAACGCAGAGAGAGAGAGAGAAACGAGTGGAGTAATCCAAATATAACTGAACTGAAGTTCGAACAACATAACGATATAACAAGATATATATAAGTAAAGACTACATAAATATACTATATATCATATCATAAGTATCAAGTTTCTTTTCGTTTTTCTTTTCTTTTTTTCTTCGTTTAGTTTTCTTTTTTTTTTTTTTTTAGTATTTAAATATATAATAATTGCATTACCTTTCGCACTGTCGCAAGGTCCACGATGCGATTATCCACAGCGAGACCATAAAGACCAATAGAACCGTTCCCGGGCATATTGTCATTAGTGTTTTTAAAACAAATCTGCGGTGGGGAGAAAGACAGAATTTCAAGAAATGATTAGTTGGTTATGCTTAACTTTTGTTGTTTTAAAATCTTTTATTTCTATTTTATTTTTAAATGTCTTCTTTTTTTAATTGGTGCTGTTTTTCAGTTACGTTCATTTTTTTCATTACATTTTAGATTTTCTATGTATACTTAATTTGTTGTAGTATTGTATTCTTCTATTTCTTTTTTAATTCTTTATATCTTCTGCGCTTTACTTTGCTTTATTGCCGCTATGCTTTTGAGTTGTATTTGTCTTTTTCATAATATTTTCAATTTTAAATTCTACGTATACTTAATTTTTTTTATTTATTTAAGTTCCTTTTCATTTTGTAAACATCTTGAGCCTTGTCCTACTGTGACGCTTGTATCTTTCTTTTCACAATTCTGTTCTTTTCTTGCTATGCTTTTTGTTTGGTCGTTTATCGGGCTGACTTGCCTGGCTTACTGCTTTGCTGCTTTCTTCGCTTGTGGCTTTTGTTTCGAGCTTTAGCTTTGTCTGACGTTCAATTAATTTTTGGAAAAGCATGTGTTGTTTGGGTTCCTTTGCCTTCTACAATGGTCTTACATCTTCTACTGTTTCTTGTGTTGTTATCGATATTTGCTTTGTTTGCACTGCTTTTGATTAGCTTCACTTGATTTCATTTCTGTTTCAGGTTTGATTAAGACAAATTGATAGGTAGATTGATAGATCTTGTAAAAGCCTTTTTCTATCGTTGGTTAAATACTCAAGCGACTGATTGGTTGTTAATTCATAAGGCTGTTTCTTAGTTGATTGACAGTTGTTAAAGATTGAGAATAAGGAAACTGATGAAGACAGTTTAAAAACTATAAAAGAGATTTGTTAAAAATTTGGAATTGATTGGTAAATGCGGCTATAGATTAATTATATGTTAAATTAGAGTTTTGATTGAAGGCTGGATTGCAAAAAGTTAGATTGATGGGTAATTGATAATTGATTGATAGCTTGGCTGAACGAAGTTTAATTATCAAGGAGAAGATTGAAAAAAATGCTTAGCATAGTTGATAGATTAAGGAATCAATTGATTACAAGTTTGACGGATGATTCATTGATAGCTCGAAAAAACGAATAATAGATTGATATTCAGACCTAACTAATTAATCGATTGAATTAGCTTATTGCTGTGTGTGTGTGTGTGTGTGTGTAGCTGCGTGTGCTTACCTTGTGTTAAAATTAATCCTATTGAGAGCGCCGATGCTCCGTGATGATGCGTCTGTGAATAGCTTTGAATGAAGCAGCATAACACGGCAGATTAAATATAATCGAAGGAACATAGGTAGTGATAAAGCTACGTCATATGGCACCATTTCGGTGCCAATTGTTTTGTTCTTATTGGCCAATTTCGTCGTCCACTGGAAATAGTATTCGCCGGGAATTGGATGTATAGCGCATATAAAAAGTTCTAACCCTATTTGACTAATTCGTTGCCATGTCATTGCGATCCTCCAATCGTCGGCGCAGTTATCTATCATGAATAGCTGCAGGCGGTATTTATTTGGGCCATTACATTGTTGTTGTTGTTGTTGTTGTGGGTATTTTTATTTTTATTGTTGTATTTTGTATTTTGATACACGACACATTTTTGTGGTCGTTGGAATTTTGAGTTGATTTTTGTGGTTTGTTGCGTTTATTCATTTTGGTTTTGCGTTGTTTGCCATGACGATGAGAGAAAAGCAGGGCAAGAGTTACAGAGAAAGACAGACAAAGAGAGAGAGAGAGAGAGAGAGAGACAGAGCGAGAGGGGAGAAAGAAAGAGAGAGAAAACGAAATTAATTATTAAATGTAATTGAAATTTTATCGATTTGGTATTTGCGACTAAACAAAATGAAAATACACCCAAATACGAGCATGAAATATTCGACAAATACAACGTCAATGAGGTGTATACATATACGTTTCTCTAGATGTGTCTGTGTGTGTGTGTATATATGTTTGTGCAATTGGTCTTTCTCTGTGTGTGTCTTTCATCGTATCTTTGTGTGCGTTTCTTCATGTGCTGTTTGTGTGTGTGTGTGTGTGAGTGTGTGAAAGCGCTTAGCGATGGGAGACGATGAAAGCGGAACCTCTCTAACTTGGTTATCGATAACGATAACGATTGCGATTGCGTAACCTGCTGCTTGCTCTGCTGCTGTTCTGCTGCTCTGCGGTTGTTGCCGCTGCTGCTGCTGCTGCTGCTGCTGTGCTGCTGCTGCTTATCCTCTCTCCCGCTGCGCTGCGACTTCGTTTTGGTGCAACTCGTCGTTGACTGCACCGACTGGTCATCGCTTATCGGCTATCGTTCTATCGATTTTAAGGCTGTCTTGTGATGCATGATTTGGCTAATTGTGATAAGCTAACATCAGGCACACTATATGACGCTGTATGAATGCGTATGTGCGTGTGCACGTGTGTTAATGTGTGCGTGGACTTATCTGTGTATATGTGTGTGTGTGCGTGTCTGCGTAGGTGTGTGCGCTAAGTACTTACTGGTTAGGTAGGCGGCGTGCGTGTTCTTGTGTTGTTAGCACACATTTTCTCATATGGATTGTTTTTTTTTTTTGATAATATTGTTCACATTTTATTTGTTGTATTTTTGTTAGTTTTTTTTACCTCTTTTGGAAATTGGCTCAAATCAATTATGGAATCAGGTTTTTTTGGGTTTTTGCTTTGCGCTCAGCTAAGTCAAATTAGCTTTTGAGGGGCAGTGTAGTCAGACTCAGGGGGTAACAACAATTTTGTTGCTTTACAAAATTGAACTATCGTGTAACTATCGAAAGCAAACTCGAATTAATCTCTGGAACGTTTTGATAGCCCGTCGAGCTATCGAATAGGTTAATTACTTCTATGCTTTGAATATCCTTCATGGAATGATTTTCAATATATTGTAATAATCGATAACAACTCAGTTTTTGACCTTCAATGATACTTCGTTTACCGTTGTAGCTCATAATCACATCCAACAAACGATTGGTTATCGATCTTTCGGAAGCTGCGATAAATCGTATTAATTCCCACCGTACAATATCGGTATCGAACAATGTGATTATCGTTTGTCTTAGTTCGATTGATATTCCACGAACGTTTTAGAACGTTTTCAAATAGAGATTAAGGCATATATCATAAAGTAAGATAATTCATTTGAACTGAATTGAACGATACAAGACACGAACACTAAAAAAAGCACATGTAGTACGTAGTATCTAAAATACGTATAATATCGAATATTCACACTACACTACACTACATCCACACAGCGTACGAGTCAAGTTTGTGAATGGTGCGATTGGGCAAACGATTGTTGCGAGTACAGGGTATCGATAGCCGTGTATGGTTGCTATGTGGCTGGGAGGGGGGACAGTGGGACGGGCATAAATTTGGATAAGATAGTTACGATAGCTGAGCTTAGTATACATTTTGTTAGTTTAACATTTTCATTTAGCATATGAGTCATTCGCAAGTTAAGCCGATTGATCGAAAAATCAAATATCGATAGCTGAGTAACTCTATGGAATTTTCGATAATCAAGTCCTGTGAATCGTTGAGTGCACCGTTCGAATTAAATTTTGGGCGAGATTGTTATTGAATATGAATTGAGGAGATGCTTATTCCGAATCGACTTATCAATGAGAATGCTCATATGTGTATATATGTATGCGCGTATGTGTGTGTGCATGCTGTAATAAAAGGAGCGAGTATCCTTTCATATCGAATCTTTGCTCTACAATTATGTTAACTCAGTTCATGTCATTACAACATGCGTCTGTGTCTGTGTGTATGTGTGAGAGTTATGCATGTCTGGTCGTACTGGCTAGTACTACACAACTGGGCGCGGGGAAGGGGGTCAAAATAAATTACATCTGGTGAATCGGTGCAAACTAAGCCACAATTTCGATTGTTTGTGTTCGATCCAGTTGATTAGCGTAGCACAGGCGCCAGAAGCTAGTTGCTACGAGCACAATTATGTATTTATACCATTTGTGTGTGTGTGTGTATGTAGGTAGAGTAGCTGCAGTTGTTAAAAGCAAAGGATCTTGTGACGCTGTAGCAATGAGCTTTTGCTTGCGTGTCGATTGTTATTTTGGCAAGTGTCAGTGAGTTTTGCAGCAATAAAAGCTGATTGTTTCTCTTTCATTCACTTCTGCCCCTGTTTTGCAGCACTCAGCTTGGAATTAATAAGATTCTTTGAATTTGAATCTGCGACTTGTAGTAATGAGCTTTTTTGAATAATTAATTTAAATGTTTTGCCGAATTGTAAATTATCAATAAATGCACAATTGCTGTTTATAAATTAAGTTTTGTTGCTCTTTCCATAGTATCTCTTGTATGCACATACTACACACATACACACACACAAGCGCACGCCTATGCGTTAGTTAGCTAATTAGCGATGTGTTGTTGTAGTTCTAACAAAAAAAATATACGAAATTGAGACAGCTTTGTGTTGTTTCATTTGCTCTATAACTATTTACATACATAGATACATACACACATATACATACATACATAGAACATGATGTAGTAGTATTGTACGATAAAAAAAGACGCGCGTTTTTGAACTAAACATCAAATGGAAACATTGCATTTTGTAGGTTATGTTTACATTGGCGACTTTTCGATAGTTTTGGTTTCGTTTTGTTACTGTATTTTCAGTTCGGTTCGATTGCTGCGTATGCAGTTGGTCAATCTGGCTATGTACATACATACATATGTACTATATGTTTTTGCATATGTCTTGCATGTATTCATGTTTCTATCGATGTATCGATTGTTGTTGTTATAGTTGTTGCTGTTGTTGTTGTTGTTCAAGCTACGCTATGTTGAATGTTGTTCGTATATGTTGGTATGTTGTAGTTGTAGCAGTTGTTGTTGTTATTTGTTGTTGTAGTTGTAGTTGTTGTTGTAGTAGTTAACCATATATAGTATGTATATGGAGTACATAAGACTATGCATGTAGGAATTACTCACAAATATTCATGATGTATATTATTATATAAGTATTACTTACTGAATTCTGCAAAGCATAATTGGAAGGTAATTACAGATTAAAATTTTACTTGAACAATCAACATTTAAAGAAAATAGGTGGGGTGGGGGGGTAGAGATTAAACACTTAATCGGATTTTTATATAATTATATTGTATATATCGAGAGAGAAAACGAGAGTATGAAGAATACGACGAGAATACGACGAGAAAATGAGGTAAACGACGATATGTACTGAGCTGATTGATTGATTGATATTGATACTGATATTGATACTGATATTGATATTGATATATATATATATAAAGCTGACTGATTTGACTGACTTTTGGCTGACTGAGTTTGATTGATTGTTTGGTTGAGTGATTGGCTGATTGACTGATTGATTGACACGCATTGCGATGCATATATATTCTGAATCTGATTCATGAACGAAAAATGGTTTGGTATGGCAAGTGGTGAGTTTCGAGTTTGAGTTTCGATTTCGATTCTGAGCGGTGATTCTGCTATTGAATTCGATAAATATATACATACAAAGATTGAGGTAAGTATATAGATTGATTTCGATTACAATTCACAGTGAACACACTGGACTCACAGGACTTTCTTTCATTGTAATTCCTCAGTTAAGTATTTGTAACTTTTGGGAGAGAGAGACGCATTTTGCAGAGTATTTCAAATAGAATTCTTATTTTGTTTTTTTTTTTTTTGTTTTGTTTATTGTTATTCCTTAAATTGATTCAAGAACTTGTGGTTGTTTTGTTTAATTTCATATAGTATTATTATTGCAATTACAAATTAAGTTTTTGGGGGAAAGTTTCGGGGTTGTTTATTGTGTGCAATGTACCGTGATGTCTGGTGAATTTGTCATTATGTTATAAAGTATATATGTATGTTATTGTATCATATTCAAATCAAATGCATTTTGAAACAGCAATATAATATAAAGAAAACACAAATCAATTCTCTCATGCTCTATATAGATAATGCTTATCCATTTTCTTTTGGGTTTTCTTTTGTTTTTTTTTTTTTTTTTTTTGTTTTTGGATTATACTTTACTTATACTTTATATAATATTATCATTACTCATGCAAACAATTTTAATACATGTGAATAGTTTGTTTCGTTTGCTAGTTATGTAACACAAAGAACTGAAGAGATAATGGGAAGGGAGACGGGAAAATTTGCAGATCAATGGAGAGGAATAGGAAGTAGAAGGGCAGGGGGCGGAGTCTGTGGGAAGGTTAACCAAATAAATCATTGTGCTGTACATGCAATTGTTGAGAGTACTTAAAGCGATTTTTCTGAATGCGAACCCCAATCGAGAGTGATTGACTGACCGATTGACTAATCAATTAACTGACTGACTGACCGACTAACTGACTGATTTACTGGGTATCATTGTGGTGTTTCATATCATCGGTTATTGTAAAGTGATGAGCTGGTTATATGGCGGGTCATATGCATGTATTTACAATGTTCGACATTGGAGTGAGCATGATTTTGGTCTGGAATGAGCACAAGAGAGGCAAGAAATGCAACCCTGTTCTCGCATTTGATAGCTATGGCAATGAAACACCTAATCAACTGAATTTTCTTGCATTTAACATTGTCGATAATGGTATATCGATGCATCGATATTTATGATTTTCGACTACAACTCTTACATCGCTTCGAATGTCAGATTTTGAACTGAGAACAATGAGATTTATCTCTTCACAGTCTTGTTGTCACATTGTCTTGAGCTTGAGTCATGCAATCGATAAGCGGACCAACGGATAAACGGAACGACAATCGATATATGTATGTATCGCTAATTTCACGCAGTTGAAAAATTGAATCGAAGTCTTGCACGTCGTCGCCTGTGAGTGAGAGTGTGTGTGAGTATGTGTGTGTACAGTTGCGCTCACTTTTGCTTGGCTGCTAGCTGCATGCAGGCCAACAACAATAATAACGATAACGATAACGATAATGCCAGCATTAGAGATGCGCATGAACTGCACAACTTCACCGGGCACAGCGAGAGCGGCGCGCAAGACTCTCTTCTCTTTCTCACACTGCTTTACGGGCTACAAATAATTTGTGGCTTAAGAAGAAGAACAGACAAAGAACACACAAAGATTACAACAAAAACGAGCTGCAATGAGTTGTTGGCGGGAAGTAACGGGTGGCAGGGGGAAGGGGGCAGGTTTTTTTGGATGTTATACGATAAATGCATTTGTTACGGTACGAGCAGGAGAGAATTGGGAACGGGGAAACGGGATATGGGAGATTGATTGTGGATTGAGGAAGTTATACGATACTAGGGCCAAGGGGTCAGGCAACAGTGAGCAGGCGTGGAAAGGCAGGGGACTGGAGGGCGTACGATGGCAACGTTAAAACAATAACGGATGACGACCATCAATAACATCTGCAAGAGAAAGATACAATTTGCACTCACTCTCACCTGCACTTCCAAAGCATGGTAAGCTACTATAAGTCCTAAAAGAATCACAGTCGAAACAGATATTAAGGTTTTTAACGCTGTCGAGTAAAACGATGCCTGTAATGAGAGAAAAGAAACAGAGAGAGAGAGAAAGGAAATGAGAAAGATGGTTAAGAAATAGATAGTTTATTCTCCTTTTGAAGAGTCAAATGTATAAAAAAGGTTTAATTTTTGAATTTAAGATTGAAACAATATAAAGAAGTCAATTTACTATCAATTCCCTTCGATTATTTTTCCTTCCGAAGAGTCAAATGTATAAAAACATGTTAAATTTGTTAGTAAAAGATAAAACAAATATAATGAAGTCAATATACTATCAATCCTCTTAAAGGTCGATTGATCATTGGGACAATTGTTATCCAAAATAATGAAATAATAATACAATAATATTAGCTACTTTATTAGCTCTGCATCTCAAGGGTGCATAAATAAAAATTTAATTTTTGTACTTAATATTCAATAAAAATAAAGTAGTCACTATATCAATCTCCTCGATGGATCTCTAAGAGAGATATCTTATCCATACTCCACTGATTGATTGTTCTCCAAAATAATGATATAATAATACAATAATATTAGCTACTTTATTAGCTCTGCATCTCAAGGGTGCATAAATAAAAATTTAATTTTTGTACTTAATATTAAATAAAATTAAAGTAGTCACTATATCAATCCCCTCGATGGATCTCTAAGAGAGATATCTTATTCATACTCCACTGATTACCAACTCACCTTTGTGTAGACGCCGGCACTGCTCAGTTCGTTTTCAATGACCATCACGATGATGCCGAACATGCCCATGACAAGGGCGTAGTCGCTGATCCTCTTGCGCTTCTCGAATAAAGCTTTTCTCTTGCCCAGGCGATAGCCCACATTGGGTTTATGTTTGGCCGAGTTGGTCGATGGCTTTCTGGACGTATTGCCGCCAGTAAGCGCACGTTCTTCCATATACCTAAGGCAGAAAAACAAATGTGTTTTGTGATCAATGTTATATACAATATATAAACAAGGCTGCCTGTCGCATTGCACACATATGCCACACTCACTCAACACTCATTTGCCTGGTCCTAAATATCGAAACTTCACAGAAATATGGTATGGTATTACGTAATTTAACGCAAGAACTTTGCTTTATCTTTAGCAATACATATGACAGATTCTTCTGCAATCATAAATCTTCTTAAACTAATTCAAGACAGCGACAACACGGCGACGACATTCATTTCTCTCTCTTTGGCTCTGACTTTTCTTATATTTCCTTGTTTTTCAGCTTTTCTTTGCTTTTCCTTTTTGCTGCCTGTGTGACATCAATAGTTTGTATCCGTCAGATAGAAAAACTCAAGCATTTTGCTGAGTATCGAAAACATAAAACAGAACACTTTGACGCCCTCTGCGTCTCTGTCTGGGTTGGACAGTAGGAGGGAGGGAGGGAGGGCAAGGCCTCTATAAAGCGCTGAACTGTGCCAAATTGGACGTTATTGCGAGAACATTTTGCACTTTGAGGCACTTAAATAGATTTATTTATGCATTGTACACTGGATACAATGCCGACGCGATATCGTAGGATATATAGCGTGTTCATGCACAGATATATATCAGAGGGGGGGACTGAAAGAAGAGCGCCATATGTGCATTGTTAAATGTTTGCCTTTCCATCTGGTATCAAGTACTCAAGTTGATTGCGAAAAGTCAAGTGAATCAATTGCATTGTATATCGAAATGGAAACGGATTGTTATGATTGAAAATATTTCCCTTTTTTACAAGTAGTGCAAAAATAGAACAACTTTGTTGAAGCTTAGCGAAAGAAGTTTACCAGAAAAGGTTATGCAGCCCTTAAAATTCGGCATGGAAATCAAAATCATTCTCTCTCTCTCTAATCTCATTTGACCATAATAAATATATGAGAACATACACACACAACAGAAATGCCTTAGGGCAGGAACTGCAAAGTGCTTTGTAGCTAGCAAATTGAATGGTCATCAAAAAAGCAAATCGAGGCAGGCTCCGACCACATCTGGTGCGCGCCCTTGTGATGTACATTAACTTTAAGATTTGTTCGCTTTTGGGGCTGCTTAGCCTGGTTTATACTCTTATGTAATGACATTTATAATCTGCCCTTCTGGCGCTGACAGCTAATTATGGCCCTGGGCAATTAGTCAAATTTTTTCGTTCGCCCTTTTTGTGGGAGGACACCAGAAAGGGGAAGAAGGGGCGTAGTTCTAGTTAGTTGCCTGTTCTAAGGCATTATCTAAATTGTGTGTGCTGTGGCTATGTTTGTGTCTGTTCTGGTTGGCTGCCTTGCCATACCCTCGATGCAGTGAAGCGGCAAGAAGGGCACTCTGCACTCATACACATAACTCAACACATGAGCTTGCTAAACTATAAGTTTGCTGATAATCGGATTATAAGAAAGGCAGCTAATAAGGAAACTAAGTGTAAAGCTTTGTAGTGCACTTTGTTGAGTTCTTTCCTTCTTTGATAACCACACAACAACTACTTTACAGGGTAGAGCTGTAGTCTAGCTACGGGATTTGAAGGAGCAAACACTCTAACTAGTTTCGTTTTGCTTGGGCACATGAATTGGTAATGAATGTGGCTTATATGGAGGCTATATAATACATTTTGTTTTTTGGGTTTCTTTTTTTGGTTTTTTTTGATTATTGATTACATACAGTGAAGTGCGGGAAATGACGGATTGGCGATTGGTATACATACATTTCATACCTAGGGTAGTCTGAGTGGATACCCACAAGTGCCTCGGCCGCTTCTTCGTTGCATCCAGATGAGATCTGTTCCCGGTTCGCAATGGAAGGTGTTTTCATCGAGCCAGGAATTGAGAGTGTCGACGCTGGCTTGCGGAGCTAAAACAGGCAGAGATCGTATAGAAATTAGTATTGGCCTAAACTTATTACAATTCCCGCTAACCGTGCAGGTGTGTGTAAAAGTGAACGAGAGTTTGTCTTTAATTTTTTTGTTTTTATTTCTTTGGGTTTGTGCTACGTCCAAAACTCGAGTGAAATAATCAGTTAACATACTTTACCCACATTGCAATTATCACAAAATATATTCAATATATGTAGGTACCTGCATAGGGTTTATAGTGTGATATATGCTCTATATACGTTTAGCCTGCTTTCTTTTGGAAGAAGCAGGCAACAAATAGTGCGTTTACTTTCTTACATCGAGTGCAGTTTCTAGTTAGTGATCATTCTATACGAGTCTATAGGGAACTCATTGGGATGCGTTGCACATGCATTTACAGGGTGTGCAGTAGCGTTGGGTTGTGCTTAGAACTAGACTGGGACTAGGATCGTAGCTGCTGTTTAAGGGATTGTCAAGCGTCGGATTTAAAGAGGTTTTTATAGCTGAAGTATATATTATACTTCATGTATTTTTTTAAGTAGGAATATGTTATCAAATATTAACTAAAGGCACCTTTATTTGGTACATCTGTTTATATTTTGTGTAACAGTTTTAGCAACATTTATGTATAATCCGCTCAATTTATGTATTTAATAAGGTAATATAACATACAATGCCTTCAAAGTATGTTTACAATACCTCAAAGTACTGTTCTTTATATATAAACGAGAGTTTGTTCAAGAGAATACGCAGCAAAGCGTATTTTATCAACTAAAGTCCGCTGCCAACATTGTGTAGATCTCTCCCACCTCGAGTCCATTGAATAATTTATTTCTTTCAATGATTTTTCCCGCACTTTGTACAACTTTCAACTTTCTATACTCGCTTTATATGGCCACACAACACACAACACACAACAGTGCTATAGCGAATTTGTTTTCATTCGCCCAGTCAAGTTTTTCCCTTCCCGCGCTCAACTCTTTTCAAGTTGAGCTCTTCTTTCTCTGTGTGTTCTGCTTCTTTATGCCTCTTTTGGTATTTATGCGAAAAAAACACTCTCTTTAGTTGCAAAACTTAATAAATTTCTATACACACACACACATACACGCACACACAGACGCAGACACGCGCAAAGCAAGAGACAGGCACAAAAGTTGTAGCATACTTTGCTGAGCATATCCCTTTTCAAGCATTTCCAACTATTTAGCATAATACATAAATTTTATTAAAAAGGAATGAAGAAGAGCGGAAAACTCTGCCTCTGCCTCTGCCTTCGCCCTGGCAACCCTATTTCCGCTTGCTTTGATGATTTGGAATATTGATAGATTCTGGCTCTGGCAAAGGAAAGCCCGTACAACATCCCTAACATCCACACACACACACACACGCACTCACAGCATACACCTCTCTATCCATAGTCATCATAATTGGGCCAATTGAAGTCTGAGCCAGAGGCAAACCCTTACCTAATCCTTTGGCCAGACCACACACACACACACACACATAACTTGCCACGCCCATTACTGGCTATAGGAGAGAATGACGTCAGTGACAGGAGACATTACATATCGCATCAAGTCATCTGGTTTTCTTGTCTCCTGCTTGGCCTCCCTCTAAATCCAATTATTTGGGGCCTGTCCGAGTAACTTTCACTCAGAAATGAAACCGGAATTGAAAGCGCAAATACTACACAAAAATTTCTCCGAGTGTGTGTGCGTGTGTGTGTGTGTGCCGGGGAGTGGGGGGGAAAGTTGTTCTTGTCCTTTTTTGTGAATCAGAAAATACTAAAATACTGAGTTGCACATAAAAGGCGAAGGCGCAAGTACAGCACAGCGTGGGGCGCTACGTGGTATGCCATGAGGCATGTTGGAGGGGGGGAGGGTAAAATACGACGAACTAAGTATGTAAAGAATTTTTTGTGTGAAGGAGTGGGAGGCGAAAAAAACGCTAAAACACTAAAAAAAAAGACGGGAAGAGAGAGGGAGGGGGGAGGGGATAATAAAAGTAGAAGGAAAACCAAAAGCAAGAAACTAAATGAAAGTACGTACGCACACACGGAGAAACAGCACTTCGCTCTTCATATTTAAATGAAAACTAAAGATAAGTAATCTCAACTTGGGTGCGGTTTTCGCTCCCACTCTCCCTCTCTCTCCCACTCCCACTCCCACTCTCTCTCTCCCACTCCCACTCTCTCTCTCTCTTTCGCATACCCTGTAGCCCATAAAATGTACGGCTAGGGTGTCATGCTGTGCACTTTAGTAACGCGCTGTTAAACTCTTTATATGCCTGCCTGATTAGCTTGACGTGAGTTGGGCATTGCTGTGACATTATTTGGAGTACGGGGCTATAATATAATATTTGCACTTTAAAAGGAGTGCTTTGAGAAGCAAGTGGAGGCACATGTGGCCAAGTATATATTGTACATAGTAGCTAAGTTGATGCCCAACTTCATGGTAATTGCACAAGGAGAACTCGAGATCAGAACTTGAAATCTACTTTGATTGATTTTAAAAAGGATTTTAAGGAGGTAAAAACTTTTATGGGGATCAAACAAGAAATACAAAGAATATATGTGTTTAATGAGTATAATTTTATGTGATTTTAAATAAATATAAAATATAATATATATAATTTTATATTATTTTAATTTAAATTCAAAGGTGACTGAGAATTTCATGAGAATCGCACTAGAAATAGTTAAGTTATTGCAAATAAAAAATATATATATATATATATATATATATTTTTTTTTTTTTTTTTTTTTTTTAGTATTTTTCCAAGGCATATGCAGTAAACTAGGAACTCCATTGTCACGTTGCTGTCTATTAATGCAGTTCTCATGGACTTCAGTTAGCTGTAACTTTAATCAGCTATAACAGGGTAGCTGCTAGTCGACTTATAGTTTAGTTGCTTGCACGAGCTGCGTCTAGCTTAACTAAGTGAGCTCTAAACTACGCACACAGACACACTCGTAGACTGGCCTAAACGATGCCTGGGACTTACGCACACTACAAATTTTCTTAAAATTAAACATAATGCGCGCTGACTAACTGTAAGATACACGCAAAGACACGCACAGGCACACATAGACAAAGATAAACAGGCAGAGAGACACAGAGGAGATAAACAGGCAGACAGACAGACAGACAGAGAGACAAACGAATAGACAGACAGACAGACAGACGAAGGCGCACTAAGAGCGAAATAGAGGCACCACTCATTGCCGTTAAATCCAAATATTTGTTTATAAAATCCCCCTCTCCCTTTGCTTACCCCCACCCCCCTCCTGCCATTCAGGCCGTACGTGCCTGTGTGTTGATGCTTGAGCTTTGCTCTTGCCTCTGCTCAGCAACCGCACGCGCTCTCCCACACTGCCTCAGCTCTGCTCTGCTCTGCCACTCGCAGGCGCTGAGCCTGTTTGCTGTTGTTGCCAACTACTTCTTAGTTACTGTCTCACTGTACATCGAGGTGAGCTGTGTGTGTGTGTGTGTGTGTGTGTGCGTGTGTACTTATGCTCGTGTCCTCTGCATATGAGTGACAAATGCTGCTGCTGCTGTGCTTCTGTGCTGCTGTGCTGCTGCTGTCGTCTTTCAATTGCGGCCCTAATCAGTTTGGCTTTCGCATTTTGTACGCCCCCTAATGAAAATGCTCACAAAGCCGACTCGTTCGGGTAAGTAGAATTGGTTTAATGCTAAGTAGATTTGCTTTAATGTGCTGCCTCAGTCTTAGTCTCTGCTGCTGTTTATGCCAAGCAGCGACAGAGTGGGAGGGAGAGAGAGAGAGAGCGCTGCAAACAAAGCCGGGGCAAAGCAAACTTTGACTTTGACTTTGGCTGTGAGGCGATGAGTTATCCTCGGCTGAGTTGAGTTCAAATGGAAGAGTAAAGCTTGCAGCTCAATGCTATGACAGGCTTAACTCTGCTCAGTCGCTGTTGCTGTCGCAGTCGCAGTCGCTGTCGGCGTGGCAGGCGCTGCTTACGCTTCAGTTGCTGCTGCTGTTGCTGCTGCTCTGGCGCCCAAAGGCGTATGTGTGTAGCTGCTGTCATTGATCAGGTGTTTATGTATTGCGTGCGTGTGTGTGTGTGGGTGCCACGCCCACAAAAGCATAGAAATTGATTGGCGAAAACAACAAAATCAGCTGCTGTTGCTGTTGCTGTTGCTGCTGAGTTGTTTGTCATTGTTGTTATTGTTTTGAACATTGCGTGTCATACAGAGTGCGAGAGGGAGAGAGAGAGAGTGAGTGAGAGTGAGAGGGACTCACGCATAGCTGGCACACGCAACAACTACACAACTCCAACGCTAACTCAAAGGCGACACAGATCCTGCTACACACACACACACACACACACACACAGAGAGAGAAGCACAGACATGCGTGTGCGTGTAGGAGGGAGACAGTTGAGTGTCTCAGTGTGTGCGTGGCCAACATAAAACAAAACAAATTGCGCATATTCTGGAACATCTAATGCCAATGATGTTAATTGGATTTCTTAATTAAGTTGAAAAGCAAAACGAAACAACGAAAAATACTAGCGAAACAGAGAGAGAGAAAGGGACAGAGAGAGAGGGAGACAGTGAAAGAAAAACAAGTCACAAAAATTATGAGAGCCGCAATGCAAAGTGTTTCCCCATTTCCCGATTACGCATAGCTTATGCTGGACGGGACTGTCATGCTGTCATATTCCATATTGCTCTGTCCCTCTATCCGTCTGTCTGTCTGTCTCTCTCCCTCTCTTGCTCTCTCTCTCTCTCTGTGTCTGTCATACAAGTATTTTCACTTTAGTCGCAGCATTTGCCATCATATTGTGACTTATTGGCATATCGTTATATGTCGCTCGACTCTGTGTCTCTCTCTCCCCCCTCTCCCTCTCCCTCTCTTCCTCTCTCTTTCCCTCTCTTTGTTCCCCTTGCCCACTCTGGCACAATGTGACAGGCATCCGAGCATGGGATTTCCGATATAGAAAATCTAGTCAGCCTGCTGTTGCTCTTGTTGTTGTTGTTAAGAGAAAGTTTGACAAACTGTTTGCACTGCACTGACAGGCGGTAAAACGCGCATAGAAAATGCCTATTTAGCTATTTTGATTGAAAAGTAGCTAAATACAATCAACTCAACAGTTGAGAGACATTTCCGTCATGGCAATTTCCCATTCGCATGGTGGCTCTACAAAATTGTAGCATACTCTTTGGGGCTCGATTGAGTTTGCTCGAAATATGCAATTTTTTTGTATTTATACGAAACATGTTGAGGGATTAGAATGTAGCAAATATAACATAAAGACATTTTTGGTATTTTAAATATATATTATACATTTATAAAATACGATATATTGAACAAGCTTTAATGGAACAAGACTATCAAATAAAGAAAGAATTTAGCTTCAAATCTGAAAGATGAACAGACGGAAAAAGCCACAGGAATGACTAGATCTAACTGAATCAGAATATATATACTTTATGGCATTACAGATATCTCTTAAGATAAAAAAACTCCCAAAATACATATATAAACCCTCGGCAAGAGCAAAAAAATCATACTAGTAAAGAAAAAACAGCGAAATTCCCATTCAAAGTCTATTAAGAAAAAGATTACGAATATTCCCAGGCCTATGCATAATTGCGCCCACTTATTACAAAAACAAATTGCAGAAAACTTTGCCGACGACCCCCACCTGATAAGACATGTAAATTGCCGTGCCAAGTTTACAAGTAGTTTAAAACACCAACGATATAAATATTGTTTGAAAGTTCCTTGAATTAGTGTGACATTATAAACTTTTACCACAATATTGTATGTAAATAACTCTTTCAGCGCCCGCCCCCCCTTTCAATTACCCACTTAATGCATTGCGGATTGTAGGCAAATTGCGCTAAATTGCAGCAATTATGGCACGCATTGGAGCCCCCCGCCGGCCAGGGAGCACACTGAAGGCGATTATCCTTACTCAATGTTGCAGTAAGTTAAGAAATTAACTTGGTCAAAACTTTTGGATAGGCGCACACACACACGTCACATACACGGCTCGACGATGGCCAATGCGATTGCGAAAGTTATAAGGTATTTTTAGACCCCCCCCCTTGCACCCTGGGGGTTTACTTAAGTGGTTTAACTAGTTAAGGGTCACGGTGAGTGCAATCAATGGGGACAAATGTCAAAGTCATTGTCATAGGCCACTTTGAACGTGAATTCGAACTGCAATTGAGTGGGAAGGATGGACAGGCAGACATGACAGGATGAACAGGGGCATAGATTGACAGTTAGACGGATTGATGGATGGACGCATGGATAGATGACTGGATGGAAGAATGAGTAGATGAATGAAAGAATGAATGGAAGGTTGAATGAAAGTTTAGAGAATAGTTTCAACATAGTAAATTAAGGTGGAAAGTGCCATGAGAATTATTCAGAGGTTTCAGTTTCTCTTTTCAGTTTCTCTTTTCTGGCTCTCTGTTTTCTCACCTCCGCCCCCTTTCCAGCATATTAACATATCGTTCACTTAGTGTGTGTTTGTGAGCCCTTTTACGAGCCAGCGTGCTCGCACCGACACGCATAGAGCACATTAGAAACCCCAACGCACACACACATGTACACACACTGACACTCACACTCACACACCCTTGCACGTACTCGAAGGAAATTGGTGGAAATTATCGAGTTTCCTATACAAAACGCGTCTGACACGCAGCGCCAACTCGAACAGCTCTTGTTGTTGTTGCTGTTGTTGTTTCTGTTCTCGTTGTGAAAGTTGGAGCCGGAGTTGAGGTTAGGTCTGCGTCTGTCGTCTGTCGTCTGTCGCTGAAGTTGACTCTGGCTCGGGGTCTGAGGGGTCTGTGTAGGTTGCCGCCTATTGCTTTAACGACTACGATTAGATTTGGGTGCGGGCGACGCAGCATTTCGTTGCCTTTGCCTTTGCTTTTCTCTTTTCGCCTTTCGCTCTTCCCCTTTTCTCGCTCCCCTTTGCCTAGTTCTCTTTCGTTTTTGTTTCTCTTGCTTAATAAATTTAGCGTAATTTACGTTTAGTCGAGGTTTACGTTGACGGTTTAGAATAGTCGGGCAGTAATAGCTTTTAACGCTCTCGCTTTAGTTACCCTGCACGTGATGTGGGATAAGGGGAGGTTGTGTACTTGAGATACTCTAAGTTGGCTTGGGTTCGAACTCGAAAATTTGGTGTTGGGGAAGCTAAGATAGACTGTAAATGGAGGCACAAGTTGATGAAACTTGGTGCGAAGTTCTAGTTCAAAACTACGAATCAAGTAAGTTTGTATAGCAGACGCAATAAACTACAATATCTTATTAATCATAAATTGATCAATGAGATTGTGAATATCCATCTGAACTATATACTATACATATATTTATGTACTTCATCCTATGTCTTCTACTTATATTTATTCATTTAAGCTACCTTTCTAAATATCAACCTTTGTATTTGTCTCATCATTTGTCTATCCTCTATACCTATTGACCTAACTCATCTACTTTTCTATACATCTAATTATATATTTATCTTGCTTCCTATATATAGTTAACTATCACTTTATCTGTCCTTCTATCACTTTGTCTTTCCTTCAACTCCTCCTTCTAACTCCTTCTTAATCTGAAACTATTCCAGTACCTAACCGCCTCAAGCAATGGCTTTTTTTGTACTCCCAGCTTATAGGGTATTCATCCATCGAATCCCTTTGCACAGCACACACTTCCCCACATTGGTTTCCTGGTTTTTATTTTGGTCTCGAGTGCAGGAAATTCATAATGAAGTGTTCGCTTTGTTGGGGCTTAATTAGGCGTATAAGTAATATTTTCAGTTTGCCAAAGGCCTCTTCACCAATGTATCGACTATGTGTGTGAGTGAGTGAGTGAGTGTATGGGTGAGTGAGTGAGTTCCTGTGTTTGCTGTTTTATGTACTCTGTGTGTGTGTTTTTTTTTTTTTTGGGAGGGGCTTGTTAAAAACTTTGAATTAATGAATTAGTTCAACTCGAGTGCGCACAGCTCAACCAAAGGGCGGCTAAGGGTAGTTGAGTGTGAGGCGGGGGAGGGGCGGGAGGTGTGGCTGAGATTGTCGAAATCAGTCTTGGATTCATTAACTTCTCGCACACACACACTGTTGCACAGTGGGGTTGATTACTGACCAGACAGGGGAGTTAAACATAATTGCTTTGGCAAAGCTCTGGCTTAATTGCCCCAAAAAATATGCTATAGTTTTTGTTACTTCTCACTATCACAGCAGATTCTACGCCTTCTATGCCTTCTCATTGACTTCAGCAAGTCTAGAGTGTACTCTTCTCATTTCGTGCAGCCTGCACAAGGTCAGCCCGCCAATTTGTGTGTCTATCTGAAGAGGATCTCGAGGCCTAACCCAGCCCCCCCCGACCCCCTAAATTGCCGCTTGCGTGACAAAATTGATCACCTTTATTACCACAAGCACAGTGCCTGAGCCTGCCTGGTTGCGATTATCGTTGGCATTGTTATTATTTCTATTATTCTTATTATTATTATCATCAATATTTTGATGATTATCGCTGCGCTGCAATGCACAACCATTTGTGGTCTGCGGTCTGCGGTTAGTGCCCTGGCAGCGTGCCAAAGCGCATAAATAATGATAACATGACAATGACAAGACATTTTCCAAGACCCAAGACAACCTGCTTGTCGTAACGCCCTCGCCCACCTCTCTCGCCAAACCCGTTACTCGTTACGCCCACTGTGTGGCACGCTGTGTGCGGCTAATGCAAGCCACACATAAGTCAAATGGTCGAGACTTTGTCATTGTCGCCGTCGTCGTAGTCGTCGTCAGTGGGTCGACTAAGCAGGTTGTTATGATCGAAAATCAATATATAACCTAACCCCATTGTTCGACTGCCACAGTCACTGCCCCTGCTCCCCCCCCTGCCCGTCCTCCTCCTGGCAAGACATGCAGTGAACCAGTGAACCACTTTTCAATTCCACTTTTCAATTGAATGCATTGTTGGCTTTTCGATTTCGAGTAAATAAAATATGTATATACTATAAAGGGGGGATGGGTGTGTGTGACGGCATACATATACAACAGGCGTTGACGTTGATATTTTGACGTATGCACGGGGGTGTGGCTGTCCGCCCTCAATAATAATGACGATTTGCGTATCAAGTTTTGCGCTCGAGTTGCAACTCAAGTTGAAAACTTTTGTTTCCTCGTTGCTTTATGCAACTTGTTGTAATTTCCATGGCGAAACTGGCCAACTCAAATATTTGTGTGTACACATACGCACACACATACACACACACAGGCACAAACAGAAAGGTAACGGCACAACATGCACAGGCACAGGCACACAGTGGGCAAACAAATTTGAATGCTTCACTTTACCTGCCTGCTTCATTGTTGCGTTGTTGTTGCGTTGAGGGGTGTGTGCCTGTGTGTGTGTGCTTGTGTGTGCCTGTGTGTGCTCCCACTATGCATAGGTCAAGCGTAAGCAAATAGTTTATAAACTATAGCGTAAAGACAGAGACAACAGCGCAAATTGGCCTTGAATCGCAACGTAATATTTGTACGCTGCTTCCGCTCTCTCTCTCTCTTTCTCTTTTTACTACGCTTCCTGCGTAGTATTTACCCCCTCCCCCGTCCTCTTTTACAACCTTTACTTTTTCTAACTTTCTTGAACCTGTACCCCTCATATATATTAGCTACCCCACACACGCTGCTGCCCCTCTAGTTTCGTTACTTGTCTGCCCCATTCACGGTTTTTATTTCTGCACAAGATGTGTGTCTTTTTTTTTTTGTTTGCCACGCCCCCAGATTCGTTGTACCGGTAATTGCCGAGGCGTTCACCTGCTGCAGGTGCCCAATTATACGCAAAGGAATAGACAACATACGAGCGAATGTCTGTTTGACTGACTCTGGAAGAGTGAAGGGAGCAGCATAGTTGAAGTGCAAAAGGTTAGTTAGGAACTGGAAGGGGGGGGGGGGAGACGTGAGTTTGTCAATTTTCAAGTGCGCCGTGCCCAATTTCGTTTCAATTACAATTACGGAACTGAAACGATTCGATCGACGCAGCCAGGAACAGTTTTATACATTTTTTTTTTTTTTTTTTTGGCTGCAATTGAACATGCGGTCAGGGACACGTGCATGGGGAGGCTCTCCCCATGGGGGTGTACACAACAAGCACAGCACAAACTTTGGGGAATTTTCTCTCTATTTACATAAAATTCACAGCAACAAAGTATCGAAAGGGGGGCAAGAATATCAAAAACCGTTTAGAAGGCTCGTGACTTGACGCAGCCAATGAGCGCCATAAAAGGCCCTTTGAAAGGGTAAGTGTGTGTGTGTGATTGTGAGAGGGGTGTTGCTAGTGTGTGTGTTTGTGGCTGGGCACGTGCTCAATGGTTTGCCACGCGGCTGCCAAACGTATGCAGATTAGTCAGTCAGTCTGTTAGTCATTCAATGGGGTCCCCACAATGTGGACAGGACCTCAGGGATGTGACTTGGGGACCAACGCAAGGACATTAGCTGCCCTCTGGCCCGTACTGGAAGAGCTTCGCTCAAAACCTTTGCACAAACTTGCCACATTGATTTGAAACCTTTGCCGACTTTGACGTGCACTCTTCTTTCTCTGGCATTGTAAAGTTCTGAACAGAGCGAAAACTTTCAGCAATTACAAATTGAAAACGTTCCCCCTAGTTTCTGTAGGGTTAGAAGTTATGTGACAGTTCGTGGAACTGGATTGTGGTTTTCCAATTGAACTGAACTTTTAACTAGTTAGTCTAAAGAAGAAATTATATTGAAGAAAACATACAGGAAAATACTTTCGAAGCAGAATTACGCATAGGAAAGTTACGGTGCGCAAAGCAAACTTTTCGCATGCTCGCCTCAAAGGGAAACAGTCCAATGTAGACAACAATTGCTTTGAGTTAAGCAGAAAGTTGCCATTGAATGTTGCTTGCATTTCTTCCATTGCAGTCTGGCTTCATAAAGCTAAACAATGCAAGTGCCAGTAAAACGTTTAGTAAACTGTAAAAACTGTAAAATTGTGGCTGTAAAATATGAATGATTCATTTAGTTTATTAGTTTGGCTTATTCAGCAAATTTTTGTTGACTGAGCAGACAGTAAAACGTTTAATAAACCTATTAATATGAGATATAAAACAAAATGTACTTAATTTTTTATGCTGTATACGAGGGTCGTTTGATAAGTCCGTGACTTTTTGTATTTGCCGCGCACCTGCTCTAAATACAACACTGCTCCTGTCAGCAGTTATCGATTAACAGCTGACTGTAAAATTTTGAGAAAGCTGCGTTTTTTGGTTTGCGTTTTATAGGCATTGAAAGCAGACGATCTCGTGAATTTTAACGAAAATGGAAAAAGTGAATTTCGTGTCAGCATGGCAAAATTTCATAAATTGGGCTACGAACTGCTACCCCATCCAGCATATTCTCCAGATTTAGCCCCCTGTGACTATTTTTTGTTTCCAAACATGAAGAAATGGCTCGGCGGTAAGAGATTCGGGTCATCACAGAAACAAACGACTATTTTGAGGGCCTTGAGAAAACCTATTATTTGGAAGGAATAAAAAAATTGGAAAAACGCTGGACTAAATGTATAGAGCTAAAAGAAGATTATGTTGAGAAATAAAACGCTTCTTTGACGAAAAAAATATATTTTATTCGAAAAGTCACGGACTTATCAAACGACCCTCGTAATTTTGAGTATGTAAAATAAATAGTTTAAGTTTCAATTGGGAGTTTTATGCTGCGTCAAACATGTTGAATACTTCGTCTACATTTCGTTCACGAAATATGTTGAAAGATGATTTGCACAAGTAATGAAACGTGAGAGAAAGTAAGAGTGACAAGCTAAATAAGAAACCAAGAGGACTGCGAGAAAGTGCGCTCATTTTTTTTCTTCAAAGAGAAAGAGTGGGCGAGCACAAAGGGAGCTACTGATTGACAGCGTGTGTGTGTGTGTGTGTGTGGGTGGGCGCACATACGCACCAAGTGCAGTCTGAAGTGCAAACGAATCCAGAGAAGAATAGAAAAATCACACGATGCACCCACACTCCCCACTACCCACTACAACTCCAACAACCTTTGGGGAAAATTGCAGCCGTGAAAGAAGAAGCGACCAAAAAGAAATGTCAGGCGAAATAAAGAAGCATTCTAAATGGCGGCGACGGCGTCAACTTGCCATACCGAACAAAAACTAGTTCGAGGGAATTTCTAGAATGATATGCAAAAAGAAAAAAAAAAAAAAACAAAAAAAGAAGAGGAAAAATAAAACTTGAGGTAATTGTTCTCGATTGAGGCGAACACAGTTGGTGCAAAAAGAACTCTGTGGGGACATATGAAACCTAAAACGAAACGAAACGAAACGAACCCGACAGTTTGGCCAATAACTTTGTGAGGGCTGCCAACGGCAGCGACAAAGCGTTGCCAAACCGACCTGGAGCTGCTGCTGACCCTGTGGTTTTTCGGCCAATTCAACTGCAATTGCAGGTGACATGTGACAGCAGAAAGGGCACACAGATAGACAGAGACACAGACAGAGACAGAGACAGAGACAGAGACAGACAGACATAGAGAATGAATAGAGCGAACAAGACGGCAAAGCAGACACAAATGCAAAGAGGAAAAAGTCCGTGAAGAGTCGTGGAATGGGGGCTAAGAATATGATTGATTACCAATAGCCGATGGCAATCGTATAGCAAACAATTATACAATATCATTATAATTACTCACTGTACACCGTATTGTGCTTTCGCACGCACTCTCCCTGTCCTCACCCTCTGGCCCATTCTTGCCCATTTGCAGCTGGTTCTCTTCAGATTTTCTTTATACAGTATTTAATGGAAGGGCAAAAACAATTTATCTTAATAAAGAAAATTATTTTGTTTAAATATTCAACAAGCTTTGGGAAATCGATGGTGCAGACCTTCAGAATGCCAATGCTCCTCCCCTCCACTCACTTCCTCTCCATGTTGTGATATAACGGTTAATCAAGTTATGCGTTGCGCGCTGAATTTTTCAAGAACATTTTTCATAACATTTTTTCATAACTGAAGCTGAAATATTTTACGCAAACGTTGCGCACTTTTTTCCCATCAGACATTCTATTAAAATGTCATCTTTAATGAGCATCAACGCCAGCCTGAGAGGTGCCTTGGCTATTTCTGATCAAGGGGGGAAGTAGGGCGGAGCAAAGTAACTAAGCTCCGAGCTCGATGTTGGCCACAAAAGTTCAGTTCTAATTATAAAGCGCTTAGATAGAAAAACACGCGTACCTGTGCATTACTTGCTATGGCATTTTATTTTAATTGGGTTTAAAACAGATTAGTTCATCGATATTGCAGGAAAGTTGATTCGAGTGAGGGATTAAAAGAGAGTCTTTGCTATTTTTAACATGCAGCAGCAGCAATTTGTTGTGCTGTTACAGCTTAAACTGTTGATGATGCGATGCTAACTTTGGTTGCATGAAATCGGAACTGATGTGCCCATAATTGGGACGTGGAGAATGTATATATATATATTTTCTATAATCATTTGCTTATATTGAAGAAGGAAGAAACTATCAAATATTGTAAGAGGATTAAAATGTTGCACATTCTTGTATAAAAACTGCCAACAAAGTTATGTATCATGTAAAGAATAAATAGAAAATGAATAAAGTAGAAAATAGCTAAATAACTATGCTGAAAATCATTTTGTGCATTCAACTTTATATGAGAAATCAACCGTAAAGAAATAAGCTATAAAATAAACTCCGAATATATTTATTTATATTTGATATTTCTGCAATTATTTGCCAGCAGTTTTGAGCTTTTTCACTTTGCTCCAACACCACACTTGCGCCCCAAAGTAGGCAGCATTCTTTAACCTGCAAATGTTTACAAAAATCAAAGCAGAAAATGCTTTACTCATATGCCTCAACTATTTGCCCAAATTTCAATCTTTTCTCGCAAAAACCTTTCTTACAAATCCGCACGGCCATTGAAAATCAACTGCCCCGAAAAGTAGGCAGCACTTTGCAGTAACTCTTTCTTGCCGCCTGCTGACCCCCATAAGTAGGCAGCACTTCTCAGTTACTCCCTCTTCTACTGCGTCTTTACCTGTTTCCCTCTTCTCTCCTGCTATTTACACATTTTCAAACAAATGCTGATTATGATTATGCACGGCATGTGCCTATGTGACGTATACGCAATGTGGCATATGAGAAGTATGCGTACGTTACGCATACGCAACGGTGGCCCTAAGCTACGTTCACGTTGAACGTTCGCTCCCTCAGGTCGTCCGCGTCGTTGTTATGTGTTGTTTCTGTTTGTTTTCTCATATTGCTGTTGTTGTTGCTGCTGCTGCTGCTGCTGCTGCTGTTGTTGAAGTTTTTCACGTTTCGCTGGCCAAGCGGGCAAATGTTGTTGTTGCTGCTACTGTTGCTGTCGTTGCTGCTTCTGCTGTTGTTATCTATCATGCGTGCGTCGTTGCTGCTGCTGCTGCTGTTACACATAAGCCTTACATAACGGACATAACGGCACACAGACACAGACACACAGCAGGACACACACTGCGCTATCAGCGCTAGGGAGCGAATTGCATAAGCTGCTGCCGCTGCCGCTGCCGCTGCTGCTGCGAGATGCTGCATGCAGCCGGCAAACAGAAACAGAGAAAACATGTGACAAGTGTGTCCGCTCCCCCTACCTCCTGTCCCCGCCTCGTCTGCCCGAACTCCCCCGGAAATGTCAATCAACAAGCCGGAAACGGGCAACTGCCAGCGAAACCGGCTTGATGAAGCGATTTTGCCAGGCCCGCCTTCACTTTTGTTTCGTTTGTTCAGCCTCCCCTCCCCTCCCCCACTTCCCCTTGCTGTACTTCTCTCGTTCTGCGGCTTGTTTTGTTTGCCTGCCTGCCTGTGTTGCGTATGTCTCGCAAGTGTTTTCGCCAGCATAGTTTAAATAATTGCAATAAATAAAAAGCGCCACATAATTTACAGTTCCCTCTCCCTCATCCTCCCCCCTCTTCCCTTGCCAGTTGTTGTTGTTAGCGTACTTTTTTCTGTATGCCTCACTGTTTGGGGGGGATGTGTGTGCGTGCGCGGGGGGCTCCTCTCCTGGTTCGCCTCCTGGTTCCACTTGTCCCTCCTCTTGTTTACGACATCGAAGCGGCAGCGTTGGCGCTGAGGAACATCCGTCGTATCGTTTCGCCTTTCATAGTGTTGCCTGTGTGTTTCTTTCCTTCAGTTGTTGTTGTTGTTGTTGTTACTTTTGTTGTTACTTTTATTGCTAATTTTAATTGTTCTGCTTACGCTTTGCTTATCTTTTTTACTTTTGTGTTGTTTTTGTTATTTTTTTGGGGCTGCTTGAATTGAAAACGAATTACGAATCGAAATTGTTATTGTTGTTGCTGCTCAAACTCATTCAAACACTCTCAAACACACACACACTCGCATGCACTCTCACACACACACACACACACACTCGCACGCACACACAGCGGCGACACACACACACACAAAGAGACACAAACACACGCGCACTTGAAAAAAATTGCAAAGAAAAACAGCTGAAAGTCAGTTCTGGCTTTTTCCGGCTTTACGTTTTGTTTAGTTTTTTTTTTTTTTTTTGAATTTACTAAATAAATTTGTAAATTATTTTTGGTGATTTTAATAATAATTCGTTTAACAATTTCTTCTAATTGACATTCAATTTATTTAATTTATTTCTATTTTCTTTTATCAATTTCGCAGCTCAATGAAATTATTTGTTTGCATTTGTTTTCTAGAGTTTTTCGGCTTATTGTTGTTGTTGTTGGTATTTTTTTTTATTGTTTTACTGTTACTTTAAAGTACATTTTGAGAGTTGAAGTGAGTGTTGTTTTTTTTTTTGATTTAATGGAGCTCTGCGCTTGCGACGTCAGCCATGGGTGTAAACACAATACAGACTGAATCTTAACTGGCAACTGGCAACTGGAGGACGCCCAGCGAGAACACGACGGCGGCATCGGCAGCAGCAGCGGCAGTGGCAGCGGCAGCGACAGCGACGTCGGCAGCGATGAAAACGGCGACGCGAAGAGGACTTCGACGATGCCGTTGCCGTTGCCGACGAAGACGACGATGACGAGCAAGTTCGAATTAACTCGACCACAATACGAGGCATGCGAAACGAGCGAGCGACAGACGAAAGCGAACACACGACCACACGTAGGTACGACAGACAGTATGACCGAAATATTTGACCGTCGCACGCACAGGCAGGCGGGCAGACGGACAAACAGGGAGACGGACAAACATTCATTGCGTTGGCCGCCTGACGAACGTCCTGTTTCAAATGAAAGTGAGCGCGTGCTGCTGCCGCTTCCCTAGTTGTTGTTGTTGCTGCTGCTGCTGCTGCTCTTCTTTTTGTTGTTGCTGCTGCTGCTCTTCTTTTTGTTGTTGCTGCTGCTGCTCTTCCTCTGCTGCTCCTTTTATTTTACCAGCACACTTTGTTTTCACGCCAAAAGGGGCGAGCTTCCCTTCGCTGCTCCAGCAACAACATAAAGAAGCACAACAAAAACATAAAGAACCACAACAACAATAAGAACAAGTACAACAACAACAACAACATCAGCTGCTGCTGCTGCTGCTGCTGCACGTCTCATTTTTCCAGTTGATTTGTGATGCCGCGTTCGCTGATCTCTTGCTGCCGCCTGCAAAATTCATTTCGCTCTTTTCTTTTTTTTTTTGGCTTTTTTTTGGCATTTTTTTGGCCTTTTTGGACATTTATGAATTGGCATTGTCTCATCTGCATGCGTGTGCGTGTAGGTGCGGGTGTGCGTGCCAGTGTCTGCTCTCTCGCACTCTCTTGCTCTCTCCCTCTCTCATGTCGGCTCTCTCTTAAATGCGCGTGTGTCTCTCGCGTGCGCTCATTGGCGCGCCCTCTCGCTCCCACTGGCCACCATTGGCTGTTGCCATCTCTGTTGTGCCCCTAACAGCACAAGCGAGAGGGGGAAGCAGGAAGGGCAGAGAGGGGAGGGGAGGGGCTGTGAGTAGATGTGCCTTTTTTCTTTTGCCTCAACGTTGTCGCCTTCATGGTCTCCAAACTGCTGCTGCTGCTGCTGCTGCTGCTGGTTTTATGTTTTTGTTTTTTGAACAACAAGAACAAGAAGAGCAAGAACAGCTGAGGAAAGAACAACAATGGCAGAAGAGCAGCAAGAGGAAGAAGAGGGCAAGAAGGGAAGAAGAGGGAAGCAACAACAAAGCACAAAACCACAACAAGAGCGCAGCCAGAATGCCGCCTTTGATAGCAGTTTGGCGTGCTGCTGCTGCCGCTGCCGCTGCTGCTCTTGCTGCTGCCGCTGTTTTTTATCGCCGCTGCTGCTTTTGTTGTTGTTGTTGTTGTCGTTGCTGCCGCTGCTGTCGACTGTCTGCTGAGTGAACTTTGAGCTTTTGAGCCTGATCTAAACATAATTCGCGCCTGGCACGCGATACGAAAATCAAAATTGAACTTTACAAGTTAATCCTTTCACGCCCGTCGCTGCCAGGCCTCCCTCCCTCTGCCTTCCCCCATTCCTCTCCCCTTTTTCCTCCCACCTTCCTCTTTCTCTAGTGCTGCTGTTGCTGCTTCTTTGACGCCTGTCTCATCGTAAAATCAAATCAAAAAACGACAACAACAAATAAATAAAAAACAAGCGAAGAGTGAAGGGAAGTGAAGTGCAGGGAGGAAGGGGAGGGCAGCGGCAACGATTGCCGGCTTCTACGCTTAGCTCTTTTGCATTCCGAACCTACCCCCCCTCCCCTTCCCCAGACACACACTGTCTCTGCTTCGGTTGGTCCTGCGCATTGGCGTGGCGCGAGCGCCGATTTGCGTAAGGTGCCAGGCTCCGGCTCCGGCTACGGCTGCGACTGCGGCTCCAGCTGCGGCTCCGTCTGCTGCTCTGAGCAGCAGCACAAGCAGCAGCACAGCAGCGCAGCGCACTGTGGCTCCTTGCTGGCTGCCAGTACATGACGCCCGCCCACGCCAAGTTTGCCACCTTCACACTGATTCTCAATCCCAGAAGTTTAGCTGACGCTGCTGCGCTGCCCGCTGCTGCTGCCGCAGCTGCTGCGTTGCTTTGTCATCGGCAATTGTCGTTGTCCTAGTCACGTTGTTCAGCAATATTTCTCGTCTGTCTGTGCGGGCGGCTGTGCGTCTGTCTGTGTGTGTGTGTGTGTGGCACGTGTGTGTACCTTCAATACGTTCGTGTGTGTGTGTGTGTGTGCGTGCGTGTGCAGCTCGTTGGGAATGCATCCTTGGCGCTGTTGATGAACTTGCAAATGGATTTCGTTGCCTGGCGACAGCAGCAAAAAGAGCAGCAGCAGCAGCAGCAGCAACAACAGGGACAACAACAACAATGGCTGCCTGATGGATGCGAATGCTGCGCAAGGACACGCCATAGATTTCAGTTATCCCGACTTGTTGGAACTTGCCGGGACATGCAACGACTTGCTAGCACTTGCTGGCACGACTTGCACAGCGACTTGTCACGACTTGCAGTGACTTGACATGGCATGCAACGACTTGCATGCAATTTAACGACGACTTGCCACGACTTGCACTAACTGGCAGTGACTTGCTGTGACTTGTTTGAAGTCTCAATCGCAACATGCAGCAATGTTTAGTGATTTGAAGTCACGATTCTCACGTTTCACGAGCTGCAGTTACTTGGCACGAACATACCAACAAGTCACGATTTGCAGTGACTTCTTGAGACTTTTCAGTTACTTTTCACGATTTAAAGTAACTGGAAGTGCCTTGTTTGAAGTTTTAATCACAACATACAACATCTAGAGATTTGTAGTCACGATTGCCATGATTGTGACTCTTCAGGAGAAGCAGTGACTGGTAGGAACTTGTCACAACTTCCAGTGGCTCACTATGAGTTTCAGTGATGATTTGCAGTGAATCTCAGTTCATGTCACGATTAATAAAGAAGTAAACCAACAAGTCACGACTTTACATGTAGTTTTTAGTTACGATTGTCGGTATTCACGAATTGCAGTTACTTATCACCACTTCTCAAGCTATATACCAACAAGTCACGACTTGCAGCGACTTGTTGTGACTCTCCAAAAGATGCAGCGACAGGTAAAAACTTGTCACGACTTCCAGTGGCTTACTATGAGTTTTAGTTATGATATTCCAAAGCTCTAAGTTATTTGTCACGACTTTCAGTTACTTGTCACAACTTTTCAAGCCATATTCCGACAAGTCACGACTTGCTGAAACTTGTCAAAATGAGCAACGACTTCTTCAAGACTTTTGGAGAGACTTGTCGTGATTCGCCGATGCGCAAAAAAACTTCACCACTTGCAGTTACTTGTCACGACTCCCCTAAGTTTTGGGACCGACATATTTTGATTTGAAGTGACTTGCCAAAATGCAGTGACTACTTGTGGCAGCGACTGGTAGCAGTGAATTGTAGTGTCCTTCAATGAGTACAGTCACGGCTGATAGTGTCTTAAAGTTACTTATCACGACTTCCCAAGGTACATATCGATAAGTAACGACTTGAAGCTAATTGTCACAACTTGCGGTTACTTGTCACGACTTGCAGATGATTGACAAGACATGCCAAGGCTTTTACCGACATGTCACCATCTGCAGTACCTTTCCATTAGTGAAAGTCACGACTAGCAGTGACTTGGACTGCAGTGGTCACGATTTGCCAAGTTTCTTAGAGATTTGTCGTGATCTGCATGAACATACAGCAAGTCACAGTCACTTGTAAGAGCTTGCAGTGACTTACCGTGACTCGCAGTACCCAGTCAGGACTTGTAGTGACTTGTTCACGGTTTGCACTAGCCAGTAATTTGCTGCCTATCATTAAGCCCAAAATGCAGAGCATTCAATTGTGCAACAACACACACACAACACACACACACACACACACACACATACACTCATCTCACACACACAAAAGATTTGCCTGCACTTGCCTGCGACCCAAAAATATGAAATGGAAATGTCAACGCAGACTGAAGCCGACGAACAGCTTGAAGAGAGAGAGCGAGAGAGGGAGGCAGGAAATCATGGTAGGGACAGCCGGACGGACAGATAGTCATAATGTTGTCATGTCTGATTTTTGAATAAATCATCGACATGAAAACTTGATGCATTTGTCAGCCATTTTGTAACCACGCCCTGCACACCCTCCAGTAGCCGCCCACTTCAGACTTCAGACTGCGCCGCCCAGCTCGATATTGTTTGTGTGGGTGTCTATGTGCAGAAGGGATTAGGACTTTTTGAGTTGGAAGCGTCTTGGCAGCCCAAATCGGTTCTAAATCGTTGGGTAAATGGGAAGTGAACGAATCGGTTCAAATGAAGCGTAGACTGCAAGCGAGGGGGATGGAGAGACAGAGAGAGAGAGAGAGAGAGGGAGAACACACACAGAGGGACATCATCTTTAATCCATTCAATTTCGAAACGATTATTGAGTTTGCAATAAGTTTTATTGAGGGGATTATCGGTGACAAGTTTGGAAGCCCGATGTGGACTGTCACTGAATCGCCTTCGATTCGAATATTTTATGTATTCCATGAGCTGTTGAACTTTTAGTTTCAGTTAATTTAAGTTGCAGTCTTTAAAAGTCAATTAGCGTTAATGGTCTTGTAGTTATTTTTAGTGACTTGCAGCGACTTGCCACAGCTTGCAGGCATTCCCAGCAACATTTCACTACCTGCAGTGACTTGCAACATTCTGTTGTTTGCCAAAAATATATCGTTGAGTGGCTGACGAACTGCTGGTTCCAATGAACTTTGGCTGCATTATATAAAATGATTTTTTAAAGTAAATCCATTTTAGAACAATTAGTTCAAATGAACCAAATAAGTTTGAAATAGTTTTACTGGCAAAATAAAAGCAAACCATTCAAATTTATAGAATCAATGTGTATGTAATTTTTACAGCTAATGAAGCTAAGCTTGTTCAGACACTAGTTCCAGTTAACTAGTTCATTTTGTGGGCTCTAAAGATACTTAGTTTTTTTAGCTCAAACGACAACTATTTGAATCAGCTCGAGTTCAAAAGCTAACAAATCTAAAGACACTAAGAATTCTTAGTTCAAGCGACAACTATTTGAACCAGTTCCTGTTCACAAGCTAAACAGTTTCGTAAGTTTTTTTTTCAAAATAAAATAATATTTTTTGCTTGCAGCGAGTGAAAACTATCGGAACTAGTTCAAGTTTCAAAACTATGTTGCATTAAGTAAAATGTACTTGAACTAGTTCCAGTTCACAGTTCTAAAGCTCTGAAAATACTTGGTCTCGCTTGTACCAAGTGAAAACTATTGGAACTAGTACTAGTTCAGCTACTCAAGATACTTAAATTCGGTTGTTTCAATTAAAAACTATTGGAACCAATCCCAGTTCACAAGCTAGTTAGTTTTTTAAGCTCTTAAACTACTTAGTTTTGCTTGTTTCAAGTGAATACTATCGGAACTAGTTCCAGTATATAAGCTTGTTGGTTTCGTAGGTACTAAAGATACTAAGTTCCACTTGTTTTAAGTGAAAACTTTTGGAACTAGTTATAGTTCACAAGCTAGTTAGTTTCGAAGGCTTTTAAGATGCCCTTCCCTTCGAGTGAAAACTATTAGAACTAGTTCCAGTTAATGTGCTTATTCGTTTCGTAGGTACTGAAGATACTAAGTTCCTCTTCTCTAAAGTAAAAGCTATTGGAAAAGTCAAAGCTTTCAAACTAGACAATCTTTAATCCGTCAGCTATGTATGTGTTCCTTGCAGTTAATTTATTTCCAATTGCTAATCTAGCCGAGCTTCCACCTGGCTAGTTGATGGAATCCGGATCCACGTGCGAGTGAAGCGTGAAGGGTTTTGCCAATTACGAATAATTTAAATGTACCGCTCATGACTTATTGACGGACATGGATAATGGACAATGGCCACAGACGTAATGGCAACTGGCGGGCTTTAGCTACGCTGCGAGTTCCCATATAAACAGACGTACAATTGTATCTAGAAATGGCCATTAAATGTATATATATATTGTATATAAATATAAATACAATTGTATTGTAGATATGTAGCTGAGAAATCGTCCTAAAGAGCCGCGCTCCTTCGGCTATTATCATTAAAATTTCAATAGTTCTTTCTTTCGACTATTTTCGCAGCGCATAATACCCGAAACCGGAGCGTGTCGGGCAGGAACTTCCGATAACTTATTGGCCATTGAGGCCACCTGCCGCAGACAGTCGACACCAGGCAGGGCCGTCTCAGTTGCCCACTTAAATAACCCAGTCAGGGTCAGTGGCGTAGTGCGAGTGCCTGACTTCAATATGCATGGCCAGACGGACGGCCAGACGGAGCGTCAGATTGGACCGACAGAAGGACAAACAGATGGACAGGCAGAGCTGAAGGCATGCGGACATCTGTGCTTACGGGCATATACGGATAATGGCCATCACAGCACTGAGAATGGTGCTACGCAGTTAGCCTTTTTCTAGCTAACATGTGGCTGGCATTTTGTTACAGTTATGAGCTCTGTTGCAAAGCTCTATTCATTTTTAATCATTTTATAGTGTTGAAAAGTTCATGAAAGTAATAATAAATTACAAAAAGGAAGTTGCTCAGGATCTTGGATGAAACATATGCCAATCATTTGCTAAATAGATTGATAAAGGTCTGTCCTAGCTATGATTTATTATTGTATTTCACAATTTGTATAGTTTCTAATAATAATAGTGTTGTAAAATGCAAAAAGATAAAAAAGAAAGCGCCAAAGTCCTACTATATATTAATATATATATTTATACAGCTTGTTCCAATACTGATGTCTAATGATATTCTTATTTAGCTGCTAGTGTTGGAAAGTTCTTTATGGAATTAATGAGGTTAAGTCGCAGCGTAAAAAGCAACGAAATCCAAACAATAATCAATTAAAGAAAGCGCTAAAGTCCTACTATATATTAAGTCATTTATTTCTAAAGCTTGTTCCTATACTGATGCTTAATGATATTCTTTAAAAAACTATCAGTGTTGGAAAGTTCTTGAAGAAAATAAATGAGGTTAAGTCAGAGCATGGAAAGCAACTAAATTCTTTTCTACAACATATAAACAAAATAGTTAAATCTCAAAACTTAGAATTGCAAGCGACAAAAACAATTAAATGCAGAAGCTGTCAAGTGGAGGCAACCCTGAAGTCAACCCTGCGGCAACTTCAAAAACGCTTTCACACTTCGATTGTGCGAGAGTTCGAACTAAATTCGACAAAAATGGAAAACTCTTGCAAATAATCCTGCCCCGAGGTACTTTGCGAGAAACTTGTTGGCCATTGTTCTGCATACGCAGCGGAGACGGGTGGCAACACTGGCCATTGGCCATTTTGTATTGTGACTGCAATTGGACGGGCGTCGCGTTAACGCAAACGCCTTAAATATTTCAGCAAGCCAAAGGGCCAAAGAGCTGACGCTCAGCCAGGGATTGCTGCCGGCGAATGTGTGTGTGTGTGTGTGGGCGTATATGTGTGTGCCTGAGTGTGTGCCCCAGTGTGTGCGTGTGCGTGTGTGTGAATCCCCACTCTCTGGTGACCGCTTGTCGCCACCGCAGGCGCATATAAAATTTATCATCGGCTAAATATGGCATGCACAACCAGATACAGAGACAGACCAAGCGGCAGAGAGCGGGGATAGACGGACGGCTGGACGGGCTGGAGGGGCGGTTTGTTGTACCGTTAGGTGTTTGCTTATAACGCACACATGTCGCGCACATTTACTTGCATCGATAATTCATGCCGCAGCGCGCAGGGCGTAAACAAAAGAGTAAACCGTTGAAAGAATCGAAAGTACAACAATGGGTAGGCGTAGTAAGGGAACTGGCGAACGTAACCAAAGCGAACTTATCCATGGCCTCAAAACTGCAGTTTAATAGAGTTTTCTGCACCTTGCAAAAGATCGGATCTGGGATACTCTTTACTAGTGTTCAAAAGATCAGTTAGAAGATTATCTTCTATGTACGAGGAAATTCATAAGAAGAGATTTTAAATATATTTATTGAGTTTAGAAACTGTTGGTAGATTATTACAAAGCTTTCAGAAAATATAAGACTTTTTTACTTGATTTTTGCTTATTTAGGTTAAGGAATCAGCCCAAGATATATAAGAACTAAATTCTAAACATTTTATAATTAAGATAAGTCCATTAGAATAAGTTTGAAGATTAATTATGCAAGACAATGCTTAAAAAACGGATTGAAAAAGACAAGAGATCTCGAAATAATCATAATTTATAATATCAAAAAAATTTTGTTCATTATTTAACATATTAAAAAATCTTCAGCAACAATTTTTCCAATAATACCTTCAGCTTGAACCTACTTCTTTCCTTAAACCCAAGAGTCCAGACGTGCAGACAACTTGTGTATAACAATCGAAAATGCAAAAATTCCATCAAAGAATCGAAAAGAGCTTAAACTATATATGAGCTAAGTAAAGTTTTTTTTTTTTTTTTTTTTTTTTTTGTAAACTTTCGATGAACATCAGCCCGCCTCTGGCTGTATCAATTTTTCATTAGCACACGCAGACACGCTTAGTAAACCCGCTCGGTTTATTTCGGTCGTGTTGTCACAGGGTATACAAAACAAGAAGATAAACAGAGCGAGCAAACGGGGCAAACAATGCGAGCGGCCCGCTAGGGGCCTCCAGACAGAACAGAACAGAACAGAACGAAGAAGAAGCAACTGTTCCTTGGGGTAACTCACGATTGAGCCATTAATTAAAGTTGCCTGTCTGGACAATCTGAGAGCTATAGTATGCCAAATATTATGGCATCGAGTGGTCTCTAGACTGCACAGATATAAGTGGATGTATTGTATATATAGTATATAACCTTTATATCGCTGGGGAAGTGCGTAATATGGTGCATTCTAAGATTTATGACTTGTCAAAAGGCAGCAAGATAATTGCTGTGATGCATGTTTGAACAATGCAGTTGGGACTTCGATTCGGGACTATCGATAGGTCGATAGTAAGAGAAGTATGCGTGGGAATTTAAAGGAGGCATTGAAGAGTGAAAAGTGATATAAACAATAGTTCAAATAACTATAACTAGAACTAGAACAATAGTTCTCTATCATATCTATATCTCAAACAAAGAAGTTGATTAATCAGAGATTTCGATAACTTTAAATATGTAAGTGATGAAAGTGTTTCACATAATCAAAGCATGACTCCCTTCCACTTGCAATCAGTTGTGCAACGATTCTTTTTCTTTATATGCACTTTTTCTCGCCGAATCTTCTGGAACTCTTTCGCGTAACGCATCTTACCTAACATTTTTAGATGTCTGTTTAGTAACATGTAACATGTCAACAACATTTTATTAAAATGTTACCAAACCAAAGAAGTAGCAAAATGAATTACGAGAGGCGAGTCGAGGTGCCCTGTCAGCCCGTTGGTGGCTGGTGAGGCCGTGTGTGTGCCATGGATGGAGGCCTGCCGTAACACAAGAAGAAGAAGAAGAAGAAGAAGACGGCGTGGCGCAACTAAGGTGCCTGGAGGAGACGCGAAAGAATGCCGAAGCGTAATGCAATTTATAATAACAACAATACAAAACGCCAGGGGAATTTGTGCTCCGTTTAACACACAATTTCGGAGTTCTCTTTTTTTTGTTTCTTATTTTTTTGTTTCGTTTATTTCTGTTGCTTGCTTTTTTTTTTTTTTTTTTTTTGTTCGAATCGATTTTCAAAAAAAAAAGGTGACGAGGAGCTTGTTTACTTTGCCTGCGCCTCGAGGAAATGTTCGAAGTAATTGACGAGTTCTAGACGAGAAATTGTACCAGGTGTAGCTCCACACCAACCTCCCTCCCTCTCCCTCTCTCTCTCTCTTTCTTCTAGGGCCGACACTACCCTAGCACAATGCCAAGCTGACCCTGACCTCAAAAAAGAAATAAGCAAGAGAAAGAAAGGGATTTCATTAGACGTGGCCGAATTGTACTGAGGGATTTGTCAGGTTTATAGTCGGGGGCCGCAGGTGCTCGAAGTAATTTACCAAGCACCAAGAAACGAGGTACTTAAACAGGCACCCCAGCACCCTCAGCTATGTATTTATGTATGTATTTTTTCTATTTTCTATTTCGACCATTTCCTTATTGTTGTTTTTTATCGCATTTAATGAGAATCGAGTGTTGTGCGCCCCGGTCCGGTCCGGTCCGCTCCGGTCAGGTCTCCGGATCCGGGCTAATAGAGATGACTTCGCGGCAAATCGATTAGGTCATATGCCAGCGGCGCAGCACTCTAAACAATATATCAAAGACAAAGCAGGGCAGCCAGCGAGGAGGGAGGAGGCGAGGGGGGACGAGGACAGACCTATGTATAGTGCCTAGATGCGTCTGTACGTTTCGTATATTATAAGCAAATCGAGTATTTATGGGCATTTGTTTTCGATTCCGATTCAGATACAAATACAACACAGACACAACAGATACAATAATCGCACCAGTTCGAACGGGCCCCGTTTTTCTGATTTCCCTATGTCGTTCTGTCTCTCTCTGTGTGTGTGTGTGTGTGTTTTTGTATATTTTCCAGATAATGTGCTATACCCTAAGAACAGCTATGGCATCGTTGTATAGTCGGAAACTACTTGGAAATTTTGCAGTGTCCGGAAACTGGAAAGCGCCGAAAATGTTTCACTGGAAAATTCCTAAAAGTTGAAATTGCTATTTGCCATAATTTTTGTCAAATTTACCTCTCACTTTATAGGACATTTTATAGCAATCAATGTATTGTATATTTACCCACAAATTGCTTTTGGAAAATTGCAATTGCCCATGGGAAAAGTGTTTTGCAAAAGTCTTTGACGAATGACATTGACAATCTATATTTATAGCAACTTTTATAGTAAGCAATTACTTATAATATTTGCCAGCTATATGCAGGTATTTTTGTATCTTTCGCTGGAAATTGGCGAAAGCCAATCATTTCTATAGCTATCGGAGGTATACGTTGCGATACTCTAGTTAGTGCCTTACAAACTATCGGTTTTGACTCAAAATTTACATACGATAGTAATGCAAAGCAAACTATCGCATTAGTTTTTGCCATAAATTTATACAAAGTTGTTTCCATACAAAGTTTGTTTGAGTCACTTGATTTCTTCAATACGATAGTCTCAATAGGAAGTACTATCGACTATCGCTAAATTGTGACATTTTTTTTATTTTTTGTTTATGCACGATAGTTTTGTATAGTAACGATGGACAAACCCTAATGTTTGCTGCGGTTTTTTATATGACTCATCGATATTTATCGCTGTATCATCGATGTTGCTCCAGCTCTAGTTGGCATTTCATCGCTATGTTCATATCAAAGCATCCCAACTTAAGCCATCAATATTTGCATTCATAAAAGGGCATACAATAGTCTCCCCACTGGGTGGCAGAGGTCGCTTCATTATTGCTTTTCCCCCCAGCTATTTATGCGTGTGTGTGTGTGTGTGTGTGTGCGAGTGTGTGTGAGTGTGTGTCTGTTATTGTTCTTCTTTTTTTCTGTTGCTGTTTTCTGCAGATGCTTTTGGATGAAAATAGCTTGGAATAGCTCCCGTTTTGTTTATTTTTATAGTTGACTCGATGAGCAGCTTCCCTTGGAAGAGAGACTCACTCTCTACCAGCTGAAGCCCGGATCCAGAGCCACAGCCGTACTTGGCTTGTACGTCAGAGTTACTGTGACTGTGCTGGCACGGGGGAAAGGTAGATACTTTTGTTTTTTCCCTTTTGTATGTTCTGATAACTTACCAGAATGGGACGCTCAGTGGCCATGGATAACTTGCGCGTCTGACGCAGCGTCTCCAACCAAAGTGAAGTACGTCGTGACGCATTTGCGGCGCCGAGTCCACCGACGCCCAATCCTCCACCGCCGCCACCGCCGCCGCCGCCGCCGCCACCACCGAAGCTGCCATGACGCGTCATTCCAGGCGGCAAATGCGAAGATGACGTTGGCATCGCAATGTTCACCGAGGGGCAGGCGGCAGTGCCAGTGCAACCAGTGCTACCCAATCCCTTGAAGGTGTCCGTGGCCGTACCCAGTCCAGTGTCAGTCAATTGCCCTGCCCCTCCTGTTGCTGTTTCTGGATCTGTTAAACTAATCAGTGCAGTTCCAGTGCCAGTTGTCAATCCCGTGCCCGTGCCCGTGCCCGTGCCTCGTGCAGTTTCCAGTCTAGCTGCCAATGCTGTGCCCGTTTCCAGTCCCGTGACTGTGCCTGTGGACTGCTCACTGTTAATTGCCAGTCCCGTTGCCCTGCCCAATTCTGTAGCTGTTGCCAGGCCCGTTCCCAGTTCTATTCTCGTTGCCGTCTCCCGTGCAGTTCCCGTTGCAGTTGCAGCTCCAGTTGCAGTACCCGTTCCCGTTCCCGTTCCAGTTCCAGTTCCAGTTCCGGCAGCGGTTCCAGGCAGAGTTATTGCCTGGTAGAAGGCTGGCGACATGCCACAGCAACAACAACACACACACACAGGCCTCTACACACGGACACACACACACACACACCCGCACACTGGCAAAAAATATGTAAAACAAATAGAAGTTGTTGTTTTTTCGCGGTTATTGTTGTTGTTGTTGTTATTTCTCGCTATTTTCCCCCACTGGATTTGCTCGCTTGTTTGTTTATTTTCTTTGCAATTTGCAATTGTTATTCGATTTTGCGCAAAATTATATTTGCATTATATTTGATTCACAATGAATTTGAATTTGTGTGTCCGCAAAACATTTTCACTGCATTGTCGACGAATGTGTCTGTGTGGGCCCTGTTTTCCACAGGTTTTCACCGAATTTTCCGACTTTGCCGGACTGCGTAATACGCGCGCGGATTCTGTAAACACCACAGCGACGCGACGACAACGATGCGGCCAGTTTCATTGCCGGACCAGAACTCAAAGCAAAGCGGGCGCAGTTGAGTTTTCCACACACAGCACAACAGCAACAACACAGCAACAACACGGCAACAGCGACAACAACAACTCAGGGGAAAAAAAGTAAAAGAAGATGAAAAGCGAAACAAGCGAGTAACAGTACGACGACGAGGGAAAACCGACTGTGGAAAACTGTGTCTGATTTGCTGTGTGTAAAACTTTCTGCGCTCAGCTGTGGCTGCTGCGACGAGGGCTGCGCTGCCTCCGTTCAGTTCGGCTGCGCTGAGCTGCGCTGCTCTGCTTTCGCTTTACGCGTCGAGTCAAGTCGCGTCGCTTTTCTTCCCTTTTTTTTTTGTGTTTGTTGCTGCTCAGCTGCAGAATTTCAATTTTTCCACAGGGAGCAGCAGCAGCAACATCAGCTCTGCTGTTGAAGAACAGCAACAACAACAGCAACAACAACAACGTGAAGAAGAGGAGCAGCGCTGGCAGCGCCGTTGCCGCAGGCAGCGAAAGAGCACGCGTCGCAAAGATCGTGATTGCCCATTGCCGATTAACGATTGCCCGATTGCCCGATTTGCCCCGATTTGCCCCGTTTCGCCCGATTTGCCCGTTTGCCAGTGATGCCCCCACAATGTGAGATGTGAATGGAAAGCGGCAGCTGGCGCTGAGAGAGATGTCCGTCCGCACAAGCGTTTTTTACGCAAACACACACGCACACACACACACACACACATTCGAACACACTTGCACACACACACGCGCGCATATAAACGCGCAATTGTTTGCCTACGTCATGGAAACGCGATGGCAACACCGCCGCCGCCGCCGCTTCTCGCTAGTGCGCTCCAAAATCGCTTCCTGCTCCCTCGCACAAAAGTGCCCCCTAGCCACCACCCTCCTCTCTCTCTCTCTCTCTCTCTCTCTCTCTCCCTTTCTTTTCTATCGCTCTTCATCAGGCTCTCTTCTGGTGTGCCCCACAGCTCACCTGCTCAGCCGCCCGCTTTATTGCACTCGCACTCGCACTCGCGCCCAGAAGAAACGAGCCAAAACTTAATGGGCATTTGTCGGCTGACAGGCAGCTACACTGTGAGAAAAATAAAACGATGCCACCAGCTATTAGATTTAATTGTGAAAGATTAAGAATGATGCCTCAATTAATTTGTTGCTCTGCGAAACTGTTGAGAAAACTTTAGCAAGCACAGACAGTGAAGTTTTGTGCTGTCATTGATTAGCTTCTTTTTAGACGTGGCAGGTTTTCTTTGCTTTTAGAACCTTTGAACCTTTAACCTTTTATCTCCTGATTAGCTATATATTGTACATGTTGCAAATATATCAAATTCAATTTTATATACGACAATAATCGTATTTGCATCATTTTAATAGACCTTATCCTTAAACAGTCTGTATATTTTTTTCATTGTATCAGCGCAAGAAATGTCCTCAAATATTGTGCAGTAAACTTAAACCTAAAGTATTTAAACCTATTTAAATTTTTGTTCAATTTATTTGCAGTGCATAAATTTGTTGGAGTTTCTTCATTTAATAAAAGCTTCACCGAAAACATAATTTACACCCATCGAAATTTGTTTCAATAAAATAAAGGAAAAAATTCATCAAAATACGATGAAGTCACAACATTGTTTTCCCGATTAAATGAATCCCTAATATGTATAAATTAAATTAATTTAATATTTAGGCTCCTTCATCAATAAGTTCCTTATCATTTTGCTGCATAACCTATGCAGCAAAACTCATGAATTTTCTAACGAAGCACAAACTAATTTCGAAAACCATATAAGGTCATGTAGCTTCCGGCTATTTATGCAATTATCTGTTTAATATTCATATTCGGTCTGTTTTTTTTTTTTTTTTTTTTTTTTTTCTTGTTTTGTCGCAATGTAATGTGCCCGAGGAAGATGCCCTGTGCCCACAATGCCGCATGACTCACGGCAAGCGCCCTCAAAGCAGGCAAGCAAGCAAGCAAGCGTTCACCTCAGAAAAATGCGACATAAAGCCAAGAGCCTTGTCCCAGATGGCATTATTCCCAATTAAATTTTGAGTACCGACTCGACTGACTCGCCCGACAATTTTCTTGTTGTTGTTGTTTTTTCTGGTACTGGTACTGCTGTTGCTGCTGCTTCTGGTTCTGCTTCTGTTTTTATTATTTTTCAACAATTATTGGCCCCAGGCCAAATTTTCATTTCATTTACAACGAATTCGAGGGTTTTTATATTCCAGAAAATTAAGTATATTAGGAAAACATAACTCAATTTGTCCCCCCAGGCGACGAAGGAGAGCCGAGCAAAGAAGTCGGGGAAAATAATTAATGTAACCATAAATCTCTTTGAACGATAATTTACTTGATTTTTTTTTTTTTTTTTTTTGGTTTGGTTTGGTTTCAGATTCGTTTTGGGTTCATACGAAAGCGTCGCAATAAATTTCCGTAAATGAAATTTATAATATATTTCTCGAGTGTAGATTTGCCTAAAAGCTGTTTACCCTCCCAAACAAATAGAACATCCACACACAAATTGTTTATACAACTCAAGTTCGTTACATGATGATGGAGAGAAGTCACTGTCTGCGGCAGAAGGTAGGGCGACTGTCAGGATACCATGTATCCACGATGATTATGTATGTGAAGGTTAACCTAGACAAGGTTATGCCAACATTTTACATATGGTACATACAACGATGGGTAGAAGGGGATGGAAACACACATAAGAGTCTCACGTGGCACGGGAAGAAATGTGCTTAGTACTTTAATTCTTTAATTAATAATTGCATTACTTTTATCATTGGATTAACATTATACTTCTCATTAGCGAAAACATTACTCAATACATTATTTCTTATAATTTATTTCTTACTCTTTTTCGCATCAGTTATTTCATTATTATTTCTTTATAATTTTTTCATTACTTCCCACAATATTTCTTTATTAAACTTGCATTTATCATATTGTTAATTAAGATATTATTACTCTTTTTCTCATGAGTAATTTCATTATACTTTTCATTATAATGTTCATTGGTTTTATTACTCCCCACATTATTTCTTTTAATTTATTTCCTACTTACTTTTTTTCCCCCATTATATTTTTCATTTGAAATTGCATTGTTTCAATCATTATTTCCCTCATTATTTGTTCATTAAAACATTGTTCAGTCCCAAACGTATATTCCCCAAGTCAGTTCCTTGGAAAATAATCAATGAATTGCAGAAATACATATGCCATATATCAGGTAATAGAGCTTAAATAAATTGGTTATGGTTCAGTTCGCTACGGTGCATGTTAACTGGTTTGATTCATTAGCAAAACGAGTGCGCTTGAGTCATAATAGGCAAACTAGGCAGGCATTGTAGGATGTAATTGTAACGCTACGCTTACCTTTCGGATCGATTAGATCGATTGCACACACACACACACTTACATTTGTAAGGCACTACTCTATTTAACAATATATGGGCTATATAATAAGTATATCGGGCTATTTGACTACTATCAAACTACAAAAAGCAGAAACAACAACAACAACGAGAACGAGAACGATTTAACGAGCCAATATGTATCTCAACTGTGAATGTGAATGCGATGCGAGTGTTCTTTGGGTGAGTGTTTGAGTATTTGAGTGTTTTTTGTCTGTCGGTTGGTTGGGTGAATGGGTAATCAGGCCACTACAAGCGACATTCGATGTGGAAGATGCTTTTGAAGTACGTTTTGGCAGGCTGTCCCAAAAATAAAATTCAATGAACTAAACGCTGATTGGCGTCGTGAACGAATACGAATGCGAATACGAATACGACAACGTGTGTGAATGTGAATGCAAATGCGAGTGGCTTAGCTCAATTACGTTTAACACTTTGTTGGCATTCGGGCAGATCAAACGTATCGCATTGTAGGGTAGGGGGGGCGAAGGGTTTAAAAAACGGTGCCAAAACTTCAACTACAAAATTTTGAGTATTACTTTTCAATCATTATTCATGAATGTATTCGATTTTATTTGGTATATATGTTTAGTTTATGCATAGTACACAAGACAAGGCTAAGGTTCAAAACGTTTTATGCACAAAATGCTAATCGAATCATTGTGTACGGATCGAAGGGGATTAATTTTTGCCATTTAAAATTTTGATTGTTGCGTTTTTGGTTTTTTTTTTTTGGTTTTTTTTTTTTAATTTTAAGAATGTGTTTGTTTTTAAATACCATTTTGGAGCATTGTAGCGTTTCGTTAGTAGCCTCTGTGAAGGCCCTTCTGAGCCGCAATTTTCGGCTTTCGGACAATGTGCGAGGCATTAGAAGAACGCCCTGAGGAGAATTGTCGATGCGAATTTGTGATTAGTACAGTTAATTAGACAAGTTAATCGATTAGTTAGTTAGTTACAGTTACAGTTACGATTACAATTAACAAGGATACAGTTCAAGAGGATAGTACTAGGATAATACATAAGGCTAGCTAGAGAGTAACTGGTCAACGATAAACGAACTGGATAGTACCGAGAATAGTATATATAATATATAGTTAAGACTTAGTATGCTATATGAGGTTGAGGCAATATTCATACATATATTATAATACATAGGATATATAAGTATAGGTTAGACAATATAGATTTAAATAGGTTAATAGCATATATAGTTTTTTGTTTATATATTTACTAGGATAGCTCGAACAATTTAATGAATAACAGCAAGGAATAATTATAGAGTTATGTGATAATTAATATATATTTAATAATCGATACGGTAATTATCTACGAATGACCAAAGGGATGGTGTGCCCTGACCCCTCCCACCCCCCTCGGGAGATGTGCAGCCCTGTGCGCCATTCATTAAATATTCCTCAAACATTTTCTAGTCATTCATTCCTTCCACTTCCCCATGGGAACCCTTTTTCTATACAGCCTAAGAGTATGCTATGTTCTGCGTTGGGCTTTTCTCGATTCCGCGAAAGTTTTTCTTTAGCATTTTCTTCTGCTCAAATTGACCTTCCCTTTTCCGTATTCATAATGAAAACATTTCTGAGAAATTCCAATAGGCTTTATTGCTTTCAGTACTGCCATGAAATTTCTAAAGAAATTATTTTTCTCTCTTAAAAATGGAAAATTCGAGTGGAAACATCCGTGGACTCGTGTCAGTCTCGCAATGAAAATTTCGTAGAATTTCTTTTCCGTTTTCCTTGATATGCGAAAATGTTTTAAGATTATAATTTTCTTTTCAACAAATAAATAATAAGCAGCCAAGTCGTTCTTCATAATGTCAAGAGTTTCCCCACACGCCTGCACCCAATCTCAGTTTCTTTTCATAGCAATCTCTTTCCACCTTCCCGTTTCGCCTTGAAATATGCAAAGAAGGAGAAAATTAACCTGATTTCTCTCATGTGGTTAAGCCGGGGGATTGGGAAAATGAAAGACGGAGAGAGAGTAAGGAGTACAGGATATTTCAATGGCTTTTCTCGCCTTATCCTCCTACAAAAGCAAAAACCAAAACCAAAAAGCAAAACGAAACGAATCGAAAATGGGAAAGCCATAAATTAAATCCAATTTGCGGCAATTTGTTTGTTATGGTAATTCCAAATTATAAATTATAATAACATTCGTGTGATGCACGGGAATCGGGTTGGGATATGTCATTATCGAGGGGGCTGCCAGGTACCATAGGTGGGTGGGTGTGGCGCGTGTGTGTGTGTGTGTGTTCACGCTTTACCGAGTCCCTCAGCTTTTCCAAAATCCACTCGGCATTTTGAACTTTTGGTCAACTGAGAACACACACAACTAACCACATGACCACACACACACACACACACACACACACACACATCGGCAAATAGGAATTCCCACACATACCACACAAACAAAAACAATGCACAATGAATGAAAAGTTCAAAGCATGTTGCATAATTAAGTGAAAAGCTCTCGAAAACTATCGTGTACAACGCGGACGAAACTTGAAATCGACAGGCGAGCTTTGGCGCCAAACAAAAGCTCTCACTTGCCCCCTATCCCCCTCTCTCTTACTCCCTTTCTCACGTTCTCTCTCTCTCTCTCTCTCTCTCTGTTTGTGTTTGCCCCAGAGCTTTGGCATGCATAGGCAAGTATGCTGGCGAAGTATTTATTTATGGTTTGCCAGTACTTTAAATTGCATACAAAATTGATGAGCACGCGAGCGAGTGTTAGTCAGGGAGGGAACCCCTTGGGGCAGAAGGAGCCGCGCGTCGAGCTTTTAAAGCTCTTAAGCTAAAAGTATGCAATGAAAAACTTTCAACTGGGACTGGGTTAGGTCGAATTTCATAGCCTTAGGGCTATCATTATCATCTCGGGCCCATTAGCTTTGGCAAGCTAGCGAGCTAGTTACTCGCTCAGTTCTTGAACGGGACAAAGCTTTCCTGGACAGAAAGGGAAGCGGACAGACAAAGGGAGAGATGGACAGAAGAAACGGATGGGATTGGGAGCCACAAGGGCAGCTCGTTTATTGGTCGTTCCCGAGGCTATAACCCACCCAAAAAAAAAAAAAAGGAAAGAAAGTGTCAATTATCGGGAAAAAAACGGTCGAAAGAAGATAGCAACAGAGCGTTAGCGAGAGAGAGGGAGAGGAGAAAGTAACTAGCTGTGTGAGGGGAGGGAGAAAATGCGAGCACACAAAATGTCAAAGAGTGAAAACATTCATCAATCATGTTAAGGTCACAACGCGGCATGGCGGCGTGAAGAAAGTTCGGGACATTGTCGAATTTATTGATATTAATTACAATTCTAATTATAATTCTAAATTTGGACGACTGATTGCCGTCACCCTGCTCGCCCGCCCTACTATCAGCGGGGGGGGATATGATGAATATTGACAAGTTGAAGTAATTTACATAGTGAATAATCAATGCGGAATTTCGTATTCAATTTTTCGTTGATTTCCAATTCCCTTCACTCTCCTCCTTCTGCTTCTCCTTTGTCTTCTTTGATTTCATTCGCCCCCGTGGTGCAAACAAAATTTTAATTATGATTGAAGGAAATATACACATGGCAGGTATCTAATAATTAATATTATTGAGGCAACGCGGCGTATGCGCAATATTGATTTTCGCTAATTGGATTTGAGCGCATGAAAATGTGAAAAATGAGAGAAGAAAAAAAATAACAGAAAACGCATAAAACACAACAAAAACGAACAACAACAACAACAACAAAAAAAAAATAAAGCAAAACGAAAAGAAATTCGAGCAAAACGCTGGCTGATACGCTTGAATGGCCATTAAAAGCCCAAAGTACTTTGGCGTGGGGGTAGAGAAACTCAGTGTGAAAAACTCTCTAGGAAAACTCAATGTTGAAATCTCACTGTGGAAAACTCAATTGCCTACAAGCTAAGGCAAGGCAACTCAAGCACGAGCAGCTTAGTCGCTTCACTGGCTGGAGCGCACAGGGCAGGGGGGGTGGTATCGGAGCAGGGGGGCAGGGTATACTTAGAGCGGGATGAGAGGTAAAACATACTTAGGCCTAGGCAAATAATCATGGGGAAAAAGGGACACTCGAATCTAAAATTTAATTACTTAAACCTGGTGCAGCATGTTTGCAATTCGATTTTGATGCCGTTCTCGATTTGTGCTTATCGAAACATCGATTTACTGTACATGTTGGCAGAGCTGACATAACTATCGATTGCTGTGGGGAGCGGGTGCGATAACTAACTCGCGCAAAGCTGCGCTTATGAGAATTAAGATGGAGAATACAAAGCAGTCGCAAGTTACCTACTACTTATCGATAGTTGTGCCATCTCTATAATGCTGCCTCTTTCGCAATATAATTACAAAGTGAGTGTTGCCAGTGTACACTATCGATAACACAGCGTACGTAAGTTAACACAGTTTTCGGGTATTATTCAACACTAAACATCGAGTGCATCCAGCGAGCCCGCAGAGGCATCACTTCGCGCCGCATTCCATAGACAGGGGACTTTGTGATACTACACGTTTGCGGCACGATATCGATACATCGATAGTATTTTCACTATATTTCTAGGTTATGTTCTACACACGTCTGGAGGTTAAGCTACACGGAACAACAACTATCAGTTAGTGCAAGAGTTGTCGCAGTATTTGGAAACGGGAAAAGATCGAAAGACGAAATGATCATTTCAGCTTAAGAAATGGTTAGGTATAAATTGGTATAACCTATAATTTATAATCATTAAGTGTTTATGAACACCAGTAAACAAAATGGTATAAATTTTATAACATAATAGAGTTTGTTATAAGTTTGGTTTAAAGTTTGGTATAATTTTGAAGATCTTTTGGTATAAAGTGCTATATCGTTTGGTAGAACTTAATAAAGTTTGCTTCATCGTGGTATATAGTTTGGTATAAGTAAATAATGTTTGGTATAACTCAATTTATGTAAGTAGATCTGTTGTAAATTGTTGTAACTTGTTGAAGGTTTAGTTAACATTGGTTACAACTCATTATGGGTTAGGCATAAAGTAATGTAAAGTGCTCCACACTGGTCTAAATTGGTATAAACTGCTCTAAATTGATCTAAATTGGTATAAACTGGTATAAGTTGGTATAAATTGGTCTAAATTGGTAACAATTATTTTGTTTCAATATACTAGCGACAACTCAAACGCACAGAACTCGCATTCCCAGGCTTTACTGAGGAGTGCGCTGGCTTCGGGACAACATTCAGTTGAGGGTCGGATCGGAGTTGGGACTAAGTACACACGTGAACAAACATAATGTGTGTACACACACACAAATTGTCGTGTGTGTGCTATGGGAGACAGCTCAGCTACGCTGGGGTCAGCTCGCTTCCCGCTGAGCCCGGTGGCACGTGGCCAGGCGAGGTCCAAGGATTACGGTTTAGGGGGTTGAGACTCTAAACACAGAGAGGGTGGTATGGTGTGTGTGTTGATTGTAGCGCTCTTACCTGCTTAAACGGTCGCATGCCGCCGTTGATCCGAAGGGAATCGGCAGCAATGCCCGCAATGCCGTCCGTGGTGCTTTCGCGCAGCTGCTTCAGCGAGACATTCGGCACCGTGTGGGAGTGGCCGCAGGAGCTGTGCGAGCCGCAGCAGATGGCCGTGGTACTCGACTCCGGCTGCGAGCTCTGTCGTATTATCCGCGAGCCATTTGTGGGCGATGACGTAATCAGCACTGGTGGCACCTGCTGCTGCTGCTGATGGTGTTGCTGGTGCTGCTGCTGTTGATGATGCAACTGCAACTGTTGCTGGTGCTGATGCAGCTGCAGTTGCAATTGATGCTGCTGCTGTTGCTGCAGCGTCGAATTTGATATGCAAATGGCCATCGAGCTGGTCAGGTTACCCGGTTGGAAGGCACTTTTAACGCTGTCCCGCGAGGCAGATCTATCGATCTGGCTACCCCCCGTCGAGATGGGCGTCGTGGAAGCGCGACGACTGCAGTTGCGGCATGCTCGACAACGACTCGGCGCACTGGGCGGTATGCTCGACGAGAGATTCTGATATGACGATGTGCCCAAATTGGGATGACTGGAACCGGTAACGTTGCTAACGCCACCACCACCACCACCGCTACCACTACCACCACCACCGCCACTTGCAGTGCCAGTGGTGCCGGTTCCAGTGCTTAAATTCATAATTGATATGGTCGGTTGCTTCGATGCCGACGACGACGAGGCACCGCCATCCCTGCCGGACCCGGATGCGGTTGCCGATGCGGAGGCCGAGGCGGATGCCGATGCCGAAGCCGATGCCGATGCGGATATTGTTGTGGTCGTTGATGTGTTCTGTGTTAGTTCTTGGTCCTCTTCGTGTACTTCAATGTCAGGCACAATGGATTGTGTCGCAGAGCGCAGTCCCTGCTCGATATCCTCATCATGGCCCATACGCTCCTCCGAGGAGCCCATGCGGACATGATGATGTGATGGATGCTGCTGTTGCTGCGACTGCTGCGGACTGGTCAGATATGTGGAAGTGCGATCCTGGCGCATCAGCGTCGGTTTGCCGCCCGATGTGGAAGCCATTTGGTTCGTTGTTGGTCCGTTTGCCGAGCTGTTCTTCACCTGACGCAGCAGGGCGCTGCGACCGCCACCGCTGCCCTTGGCTTGGCTCGAGACGAGCAGGGAGTCTGTCTCCTCGGAGCTCACATAGCCCGAGTTGGCGTTATCGTTTAGCTTTTGAATTGACATCTGCAAAGGGGAAAGTAGATCGAAGATTAGTGGGCGGAAGCAGAAAAAAAAAAGTGAAAGGGTGAGACGAGAGAAGAAGAGGCAGGTTAAGCTAATTGTAATTACTCATTACAGATTAATGGAGGTGCATACAGACTATAAGATCATGAAATTAATTATTATTTACCATGTAATGATAGATAAGTGCATCTAAAGCCTTTTGAAAGCATCAATACAGACTAATAGATCATTATAAACTTTGGTTAAACCCTTAAATAGAGGTGCAAATCTCAAATCATTTTATTTTAACCTACTTTACAAGAATCTATATGCTATATAGATAATATATATATAAAGGTGCAGTGGATTTTAATTTTTGATTGCCATTCATTTGTATCCTGTCAAGCACTCAAATCAGTTAAAGAAAACGCACTATTTAAGAGCAGAAGTCCTAATCGGTTTCCTTTATTGCATTGAACATGAAAATATATAGTATATACACATGTGTGTACATAATTAGTGCACCTAGGACTGATGTCTAACAAAGAATCTAATGCTTTGATAGCTATAAACAGTCAATTAAATACAACCTCTGAACGTTCTAATTTTCAAAATCTTAATAGACAGCGTGACTACAACTCTATCTATAACTCTATCATCTATTTCCCCTTCAGTTAGTTACCATATCGTACAACTTGTTGTTACAAACTTCTCAAACTGTTAGAGAACTTTCCGCAGACAGAGTTTCCCACAACTTCCGTCGACATGTCTAACAAGAAAATCAAAAGCCAGCGTCAAACTAAGCTGCATAAGTTTTCTGAAAACAAAACAAGTCACAAAGTAGCTCAACTGTTATGCCGGACGCCCCAAGATATGCTACGCAGAAAGCGAGCACGTTTAATTGATTCGAAATTGAAACAGGGAAGGTCCTTCTTTCCTCACTTTAGCTGACTGAGCAGGTAGCAAAAGCTTCGTATGGACGGAAAGCTTTATTTTTTTTTTTTTTTTTAAATGAAAAACTACAAACACGTGAAGCAGAAGGAGCAGAAGAAGAAGAAGACAGAAGCGGAAGAAAGAAGCAGAAAAGATAACGACGGAAAAGTTGATAGAACAAAACTATGCCTGATGCGAGGCGAGGTATGCGTGCAAAGTGTGTGTGTTTGTGTGCGACAGAGTGTGCGTCAGTGTAGCTGGCCGAGTGTGTGTGTTCCTGTGTAATGCTAAGCCCGGCGAGCTGGAAGTCCTGATGACCGCACACCTTGCGGGACAACGACGACGACGACGATGGCAAACATGGAAATGCAAACATGAACTCACGCACATGAGCTTAAGTGTGTGTGTGTATGTGTGTGTGTCAGAATGTTTGTGTGTGCTTATGCGGGTGTGTCTGTGTGTGCGCGCTGATGTGTGTGTGTGTGTGTGTATGGTAAACAAGCATATATGGCTCCATAAGGCTCTATGGCTATATTTGATATGCACGCCTCAGATTGGGTGTTGCGTATGCCCAAAGTTTTTCGTTGCTCGATTGACAGTTGAACAGGGGGCAGAACCTCGGCACGCGGCCAGGGAAAGCACGGGCACGAGCAGCGGGTGGCAGGGGTCAGTGGGCGGTCGTCTAGGGTGCCGTGGCACAGGTGGATGGCCAAGCCGTGCCCGGGACGGGAGCCCGAAAAACTAATTTGAAAACAACTTTCAAATCTAACAATGAAAATCAATAATTCAGCTATAAATACAAAACGAGCATTCTGAATTATGCAGGCAACTTTCTCGCACCAGCGAAGCGAGGTTTTTAAACTGTCTCCCCCCCCCTCACCTCCTCACTCCCTTTTACCCCATTACAACTCCCTGCGTAGTGTTCCCTGCTCTGCTGCTGCCCTGCTGTCCCATTATTGCTGTTGCTCCTGCTGCTTTTTCCTTTCTCTTTGTCTGCTTTTATTGCTGTGCAATTGTATATACACTGTGAGAAAACTGGAGCGTGAAGTAAGGTAACGCTTGAGCGAAGCTGTAGTAGACCATGGCAACTATCTATACAGTATTCATCATCAAAGGACGAGACGGCAGCAGCAGCAGCAACAACAACTCAACTTTAAGCCGAGACCTAACTTTGCAAAGACCCAACTTATTTTTAACTTTTTGGTTGCCTTCAAAGCCAATTAGTCGTTCAGTTTTGTTCAGTTTTAGCAACTATCGACCTAAAACTTTACTGAAATAATTGTTCACGAAAGGACCAACTATGGAGCTTCAACTTGTTCCTAGCAGGAGGTTGGCAAATTGACTTTTTGTAAAAAAAAAGAAAAAAAAAATATTTCTTGTTTTTTTCCTATATTATGCTTCGGATTTCAATGGAGCCCTATAGCGAACTCTATTTTTCGCTGTTGTGGTTAAAATTTAAAAAAAAAAAAACATTTTATCATTTGTTGAATGGTTCCTAGCATGAGGTTGGTAAATTGACATTTTGTAAAAAAAAAAAAAAAAAAATATTTCTTGTTTTTTTTCCTATATTATGCTTGAGATTTCAATGAGTCTACTGGAACTACCCTATATCGAACACAATTTTTCGCTGACTTTTAAGCCATGTACCATGTTGTGGTTAAACCTTAAAAAAAAAAAAAAATATTTTATCATTTGTTGAATAATTTTTCAGTTTATAGAATTTATCTCGAAATGATGAGGACACACACGGTACCACTAAGCCATCAGATAGCCATAAAATAAAGCTTTCACTTAAACTATCGTTGAAAGTATCGCATAAAGTTTATATGCTACTTTGATATGGTTTATGCTTCATCAATTTTTATCGCAGTGCAGGAACAGCAGCTGGCACAGATGTAGCTCTGGCTGTAGCTGCTATATAGCTGCTTTACCGTTACACTCGCCATTGCCGTTGGCGTTACAGTTGGCGTTACAGCGACAGCAACACTGACACACACCGGACACGGGTCCTGGGACAGGCAGGCGAGCACACGAAATGTGAAAAGCCGAACACCTGCCTTGGACACCCTACTGGTGATACTCTCTACCGCCTCCCCTACCTACCCTCTGCTCACACAGCAGGCGTTGGCATGTCGAGCGTGTCGCTAATAATAGTCGGTAGAAGGCAGTACCCAGTATCCAGTACAAAGTAGTGTGGTACCCTATAAGTAAGTAAGCTGTACCCAGCACCTAGTAGTGACAGTGCCCGCATGCCCGCATGTCACGCCCACCCTCTCCTCGCGCCAACCAGCCAGACAATTGTGGCAACAAAATTGGGTTAAAAAATTTTGTACAATGTGCAAACTCATTTTGAGCCACTCTCGCAGTACCAGGACCGCGGCTGTACGGCCAAAAAGAGAGAGAGAGAGAGAGAGAAAGAGAGAGAGTGAGAAAGGAAGAGGGCAGGTAGCCAGAAATCGAGGCTTGCCAGCTGGCCCCATGCACGAATTCAATTTCCATGCCCAATTTAAAAAGAACCATTAAAAGCAGCCGCTGATGGGGCTCCTGTTGTATTGATTGGATTGTCAACTTGACAATAGCCTGCAGTGCAAGGGATGCGGTAAAGGAGGAGCCTACCTCGTGGCAGGAACTTTACCCGGCAGGCAGCCAGCCAGCCAGCGCAGCCAAACTATGTGGCAACAAAATTTACATGCCATCGCCAACGAGCCAACAAAGTTGGCCAATTTCACAATTTATTTTACCCACATAATTTCAACATTATTCTCACTCGCTCGCGCGATTGTTTCTAGGACAAAGTTTTGCCTTGTTTTCAAAATAGACTTTAAAAGTGTTCAGCGACAGCGAATTTTCAAATAGTTCAACAGAGTGCAAACTTCTCTTTACTTTATATAGACTGAAAGGGGATCATATGGTTAGGCAATTTATTCCATTCCTAGCCACAGGCAATTTTGTCTTTACTTTAGGAGATTCAATAGAACTTTGATAGGAAGCTGTTTATTATATTTATAACCTTACAAAGGGTATATTCATTTTTGTCACGACTTTGCCAAGCACTTTAGCAGACATTACCGACCCTATTAAGTACATATATTCTGAATCAACATCAACAGGGGAGTCGAACTAGCACTGTACGTTCGTCTAACTGTCTGTCCGCCTGCCTATCTGTCCGTCCATCTGTCCGCCTATCTGTCCGTCCATCTGTCCGCCCATCTGTCCGTCCATCTGTCCGTCCATCTGTCCGTTCATCTGTCCGTCCATCTGTCCGTCCATCTGTCCGTCTATCTCTCCGTCCATCTGTCTGGCTATCTGTTCCTCTAATATAAACAATATATATAGCATTAGTGAAGGAACGATCGGAGGAGATAAGAACCTGCAAAGGTATAAAACCTTCTCCATGCCATAAGTGTGCTTTCTTTCAGGTTTCATACGAAAGTTCCTCTCAACCTAACTTCTTCATCTGCACCAAATCTACTCTACCACCTCTTTATCCTTCTTCTTCATGCTTCCCAAAAGTCGGAAGTGCTGAGTTTTCAAATTGAAAGCGAATCAATCAAAAACCAATTTGGGAATCAACGCAATCGCTTCCGACCAGCTCCAGCTCCAGCTCCAGCACCAGATGCAACTCAGCTTTCATTAGGCGCACTAATTAATTCTGCATTCAGGCCCAACCCGAGTTGGCTCTACCTGCCCAGGTACGAGGACTTGATTTATGCTTGGGGACGAAATCAAAGCACTGCCAGCTCCTGGTGATCTCATGGCAGGACAAATTCGAACAATGCCGAACGGAAAATGGACGATGAAGGGTTGACTGGGTTGAAGGATGAACTGAGTTGACTGCCTGACTGGTTGACCTGGTGGCAAAGTGAATGTCCTGCGACACGGAAAGATGTTGCACTCGCTGCGGTAGGGATGGGATTGAGGGGATTGGCATAAGAGTTATGTGAGCGCTTGTCCCGCTTGTGCCGTTCCAGCTCTGCTGCCCAGTTGAGCAGGTGACCCAGATGTCATTCAGCAGGCGTCGTCGGCGTTGAAACGTGGCCCACGTGGCGGGCTGGGGCCAATAACAATAAAACAAAGTCGACAACAAAGTCGTGTCCGAAACACTGCGACCGGCACTGTACAAAGCAGGAAAAAACACAAAAAAAAAACCTAAAAAAGAGAGCGACAGAGAGAGAAAAGACGAGAAAGAGAGAGAGAGAGAGAGAGAGAGATAGAGAGAGAAAGAAAGAGGAGGAAAAGGGAAGGGAAGGGAAATTCTATTGTGTAATGGCCGCTTCAGGTTTGCCCATTCAAACCTGACAGCACTGTTTAATGGCCTGGCCACAATTCCGGACAACGCCTGGTTGGGGCTACCCTCCACCTCGTGGCACCTCCTCAGGCCTCCCTCCGTACCTTCATCCCAGCCTTGCTTCGCCTGCAATCCGTCGTTCGCATGTAGAGATAAAAATTTATTGCACAACTCAAAATCAGAGGCCGCAGCTACAACGTCCTGGGCCAGGTCCGCAGTGCCGGGCCACAGGCCCCAAGCACTGGCCTGAAGTACTGTCCAAGTGACTGTCCGACTCTCCGACTGTCCGTCTCACTGTCCGACTGTGCCTGACTGCCTGACCCCTATATAAATTCATTATGGTAGCAGGGCACAACAAGAAAATCGTTAACTTGGCTAAAACCAGCCGCAGTTTTATGCTTCCCCTGCTTCCGACTCCCTCCTCCCTTGTGCGCTCTTCCTGTTTTTTTTTTTTTTTTTGAAGAGGAGGCAGGCGACCTCGTTGCATTCGTCAAGGATCTGTTAGCACAGCAATTCGAAAGGACGGCGATAAAGATTGAAGGTACTATATGGCGAATAAAGAGCCAAATCTCAGAGCGAATGACGAGCGGAAAGAGTTGAGTGACAGCAAGGCAGGAAAAGGGGAAGAGAAAGAGATAGAGACTGACAGGGGAACAAGGCTGAAGTTAAAGAAAGAAAGGAGGTACATAAAAAGTGCATGAGCAAGACAAAGAAGCTGAAAGAAATACACAGAAAAGATGAGAAATAAAGTAAGAAGAAAGACAAAATGATATGATGAAAAGATAAACAAAGATATCAGCAGAGGTAGATGGAAAGATAGAAAAAGGGGGAAAAAAAGAAGTGAACACAAGAAACAATATTGGAAGAGAGAATCTAATAGAAGTTGAAGAAGTTACACAGGGTTGAAAGGCTTAAGAATTGGGGGACACAAGGAGAAGACGAGAGAAAAGACTTAAAAGAGAAAAAGATGGAGAGATAGAGGAAAGGAGAAGAAGATACAGGAGATATATGGAGAGGAGAAGAAGAGAGAAAAGACTTAAAAGCGAACAAGATGAAGAGATAGAGGAAAAGCGAAGAAAATAGAGGAGATATATGGCAACTAAGAGTTGAGTGAGAAAAACAGAAGATGGACTGAAGGATAGATGTTATATTATATTGAATGCAAAGAGAGAACAGAAAAGAGAGATTGAGAAAGAAAGAGTAATAAATAAAGAAGGAGAATCTGAGAGAAAAAAAATGATAGAGAAAAGAAGAAAAAAGACAAAGAAAACACCAAGAAACCGATAGAGAAAGGGAAATGGATAAACTTAAAAAATTAGCCAAGTCACTAAGCCAATGCAAATTCACACAATGGACATCTACATCTTTGTAAGTTATGTATCTATCTATGTATGTTATGTATCTATCTACAATTTGTAAGAATTAAACCTCCTTCCCTCTCCTGCTGCTCCCCGCCAATTCAGCCCAATTGTCAACCTTCTTGTGATTTAATTCCACTCAGATTTGGGATCTCGGTGTCCGCAACATCATCGCAAATGCAAACAACAACGATATCTTAATCTTTGATATTTCAGCCTGCTGGTGTTAATCCCCCCTTACAGGGGAGGGAGTGAGGGGGGTGGAACCAATCGACAAATCAACTCATTCTCTGTTTGTGTTTCGGCTACACTTGCTCGCTTGCCTCCTCTCTCCCACTCTACCCCAGCCCCGCTACCCACACTTGTTTCGCCTACCTTTTTTGTCAACTTGTCAACGGGCAAAAAAGAAGAAGTCAATGAGATGATAACGGTACATGGTACTCTTTGCAACATTCGATTGACCTTTTTCTCTCTACTTGAGCTACTCAAGACGTGGCTATCCTCCTACAGTGGCTGTCATTGTATGTACACACACACACACACACACTGACAAACACACACTGACAGTCTGCCAACACTGACATTTTTTGGATGTGGGTTAGGCGCGTGCTCCAGCTACAAAGGATGCCAGCGTAGAGAAGAGACGGACGGACAGAGAAGCAGGCAAAGGAGCAGACAGAAGGACAATAAAAGAAAGTGAGAGTGAGAGAGATTGGGTAGAGAGAGAGGTGGGTAGAGTGGTAGACAGGCAGAAGAAGAGACAGTGCAACAGACGAGGGACAGACAAGGAGACAGTGCGAAAGACAGAGGGACAGAGAGTGTAACAGACAGAGGGACAGACAGCGGGACAGAGAGTGAGCAGCCCTGTCAGACTAAGAGACCAAAGGACAGACAGATTTGGATAGACTGTGGGACAGACAAGAAGACAGTGAGGCAGACAGAGGGACAGAGGCACAGACAAGGGGACAATTGATGGCAACTTAATGAAAGCTACTTAGAATTGTCCCACGTCCAAAAGCGAGCTGTGCATTCATCTACATACATATAATACTTTCACACACACACACACGCACACACAGCGAGTGGAAACACACAAAAGGTTGTGCCAAAGTAATTTACTTGTCCCCATTGGCACAAGACCGAAACCAAAGCCAAAACAGAAATTGAAATGACATACGAAAAATATTTAGACAGACATTGACGTGACGCAGCCCATACCCTAGACTCCCCCGCTCCCCCCCTCCCTCTCTGCTGGCAAATGAGAGATCTATAACCATCTATATAGAAACATATTTACCTATGCCATATAATATTGTATTGTAGCTGACACAGGCCGAACAGACTGAACTGAACTGAACTGGCAAAAGATGCCTCCCATTCCAACATTGTCCGGTTTTCTATAGACCCGTGACTGTGAAGAGGCAGGGCAGGGCACAAGTACGATACGATACGAAATATAAAGAATAGAATCTCGAAAACAATTACACATGCACAATGAACATTATTTCGCTGGGGCAAATGGCAAAAGGAAGCAGTGGAGGGGAAAGCACTGGCGAAGAATGGGCACGAGATGGTTAAGTGGGCACGTAGTGCGAGCAGATTGTCTGCACTGAGTCATAAACGATTTTCCCATTTTCCCCTCTCTAATTGAATAAGTATATACTTGTAATATACAATACTATAGAAATATATCTACATTAATTTATACCCTGTGAAAAGTTTACAGAAGGTATGACAAAAGTTGGAAGCAATTGGAAAAGTCTTTAGAGTCATGGAACAGGTGAAACAAGAGCTATGCAATTTTAGATAATATAGAAAGTATTTCAATGATGGGTAAAACATGAGCAAGCCTATATGATGATGCAGATTTCAATAGTTATGTCTGTATATAAAAATATGTCCAAGTTTGATTGGTACTGATAAGTTATTTCTAAAATCAAAACTGGTCTTCATCCAAAGCCTTAATTTCAGCCTATTCTTTCTATGGCAGATGTAAGTTATAGTGATCCGATTTCGATGAAATTTCGTATGCATATTATATATATAGTTTTCTATATAGTAAATTTGTGGTAAAGTAGTATAGTAAATAAACAAACAAATAACAAACTTCGGCCAATAGTTTATATGACAACAAAACGATATATTGCTCCTTTCGGCTCTTTCCGATTTATTTGCAGCGTGCAAAGTTTACAAGACCTGAAGTGAAATGCTTTTATATATTAGTCACAAGTTGCCAAACACTTTTCACAGGGTATTTGCCAGTCGAGCACGCTCTGCACACACACTCTCACGCAGCCTTAAGCAGCTCTTTATGCGTTTATTCAATTCTTGTGGACAATATTGCGCCAACAATGACATGAACCCATCATACTACACTTACCTAAGTCGCACAAAGTTTGCAAAGGGTAGCAGACACACTCACACAGTCACACAGAGTGACAGTCACACACACATGCACATCTGTTGGGGGCGTGTCGTCGTTCGCATAAATTGAATAAATTCTGTTGCTGGCAATAAAGATTTGGGTTCATTGCCTTGACATTGACGAGACAAGAGCTGATGGACTTGGATGTAAATTGACTACACGAACTGTATAAATATTTTATGTTACCCCCCCCAGCTCCCCATTTGGCCATATAAATATAATGATATATGAACGTGTCTGTGGGTTGGCAAATATTTTTAAGTAGATGCAACCACACGGAAAATCAATCAATGAAAGCGTCAAAAATCAGCAGCAGATGTTGCCAACCTGTCTCTATAACAGTCACACATATTGCCTACCTATATAATATACACTATAGTGTATAGCATATATGTATGTGTGTGTGTGTAGCACATTTGGGTGTGCGTGAGCGAAAGTTGGGCAAAGCAGCGCCTTGGGGAAAAGTTAGCAGGAAACTTGTTTAGTTCCTTTCTGGCATTCTTCGCATTCATTCGCATGCAATCAAATTGGGTAAATCAATTAACGCCTCGCATAAAACTCGCGTAATTCGTAACGTTAACATTATTTATAAGTAAATGCTCCCCTAATCGCATTAACACACAAATGTCGAGACATCAGCATTAACAGTTACATTAGCGATAACACGACTCTGATATATTATAGATATACAACACCTGTACGCAAGTTTAGGTATATAGACAGATTCTCTGGCTTGATTTGTTTTTCTTGATTTATTTGCGTTTTAGAATTTCACAAATTTGTCGCGTGAAAATATTTTGACAGTTGGTTTTAGATTTGGCATCGGTTTATATTGCTTTTATAATTGAAATGACTGGCAGCTACTAATGCCTGTGGTAATAGCTATATATATTTATATATACATACGATGTCTTTCTATATTACTCTGATACAACTTTGTTTAGTCAACTTTCACTTGACATTGCGTTGGGCAAACTTATGTTTATTTCTGTTGGGTAATAAATATGTATCGGTTCATTGTACTTACTAAATATATATGTCACTTTTATACCCGACAATATATATGTTATATATTCCGCATCAGCATCAACAGATAAGTCTAATTAGTCATTTCTAACTTGATAAAACTTAGCACACACGCGTTTTAATGCTGCACGCTGTAAATAAGTCAGAGAGAGCCCGATAGGACCTATATATCGGTTAGGTGCCATACAAACTATCGGCCGATCTTTGTTATTTGTAATGATATGGCAATGAAATTTACTAAGCCTGACTTTTTTTAAATAAATAATCTGCATATAAAATTTCATCAAAATCGAGCAACTATAACATATAGCTGTCACAGGAACAATCGCTCGAAATGAGTATTTTGCTTGAACCAAACAAAATGAGACAATAATGAATAAATTATAATTAAAATCTGCACCATTCTATACAGTCGGTGGAAATAAGAACCAGTAAGGTTATAAAACCTTTCGAATGCCCAAAGTAGCTTTTATAAACCTTCCTTATTTTTCTGTAAAGATTTATATCTTGAAATGCTACACCTGTATATCACATATACATTTTTATCTTTTCTTTAACTTTTTCTTAGCTTCCAGTTTCAATTTCTCAAGAGAGAATTAAACTTATTCCCATATCTCTTACACATCATCTCATCTTATCCAACTTATGGCAATCTACAGCAAGCATCACTTAAGTCTCAAGTTTGCAACTAACAAAACCTTCCATATTCTCAGACAATGTTGCCCCTAGAGTTACAATAAGCAAGCATATACTATATATTGCATAAGTATGTTGGTATAGCTGCTGCCATGGAAAGTTTACTTGCTTTTGTTAAATCTTTTATCTTTTATCCTGTATTTGAATCGCCAACTTGGGACTAAGTTTTCCGTTGTATCTTTTTGTTTCTTGTTTTTTTTTTTTGTTTTCTGTTTTCTTTTAATTAATTTCGCGTACACAGGATTATGAACTTTGCACTCGCGCGAGTGCTGCAAGACTTCTGTCTGCAGACTGAGAGCGGGACAACGACAATGTCTCATTGAACTTAATCCATCTTTACTTAGCCCGAGGGCGTCAATATCCCCCCCCACCCCAGTCTTTGCAGTGCCGCAGGGTATTGTAATGAGTTTTGAAATCCATACTAAGACTATTGAAAGCTTTTCGAGTCGGATGCGAGGATTGGCATATGGTGAATCACATTAACAGACGGACGAATGAGAAGGAGAAGCAGACAGGCAGACAGGCAGACAGAAAGCGAGACAAGATGTTTGGGTTAATTGGAGCGAATGATTGATTACGATTACAGTTAGCATTAATTGCGCCTTTCTGGTCATTAGGCAGGCAAAATCCATTAAAAAATCAGAGATGACTTCAACCAGAGAGAGAGAGAAATATAACTTAATTTGCATCGCGCAAAGTAAACAGAGAAAAATGGAAATTGAAGCCGAAATCACCACTGAATATTCCAAAAATATAACACCCCCAAAGACATTATGATAATATCCGACCATTGCATACCCAACAAAATGCCATAGCAAAACTGAAAAAGGTTTTTTTAAGCACTTTTTCATTCTTCAGAGTTGACGTTTTTTGCTTATAACTTGAAAAATCTTCAAATACGTTTCATAGTTATTAGTATTATATCAGTTCCCAAAGCAAATTTCATGACACTAGCTTTTATAGTTTTCAAGCTATACCCTGTAACCCATTAAGATATTCGGTAGACACCAAAATATAATACAATAATACTATGGAGTCGCAGTTAATTAAGAAATTTTTGTCTGTTTTTGTGCCGTGCGTAGGAGAAGTGCCCAAAGACATTTTCCCAAAACGCCAAACACATTTCAAAATTCTACAATATATAGACAAGAGGAGGTAAAAGAGAGATCACGGAAGAGTAGGAAAATGGGAGAGAGTGCATCGGCACCGGGTAAAAAACAGCTCGCCGGGTGCTATTTATGGCAAATTCCTGAACCGCAGACAAATTTCAGCTACAACTCGCGCATACAAGTGCATTGTGATAGTATCTATATATATACTATATAGCTGACTCTAGAGTATCTCTCTTGCATCTCATAAGTACACATAAATATACTGGCACTGGGAATCGGGAATCGGGAATGGTGAATGTGGCACTCCAACGAGGGGCAGAGGCCGAGGAAGACGAACGGGCAGATCGGTCATGTGTTCGAATCGAAAACGAAAGCGAATGACCGAAACGCACGATTCGAAATATTTTGCGAAATTCTACAGAAAATGCAGTCAGAGAAAATACTCAAACTCTGCTGCCCTTCCTCGTAAAGTATTTCCCACGATATTTCAAAATAATTATCGCATTATCGCCGACAAGTTAAACACTTTTCAAATAGAACTTTTGATAGATGATATTATAAACAAAGAGTTCCTCAACAGAACTCAAATTAAAATCGAAACCACAAGGTATTCTTAAAAAAAAGAAACAAAAAACAAGAGAAACGATAAAGAAATCTGGGCAATGATTACGAACAGTATAAGATTTTGTTTACGCCAAGATTGATGGAAATGAACTCAACAAAGAAAAACAATAATAAAAAAAAAAAAGAAGCAATTGAAATGTTGTTTTGATGTATGAATTGAAATATTTACATATCTTATTTATTTACGATCCCCCATTTCAATTTTTCTACTTGAACATGTGCTAAATAAATCGATCAATTGAATTTACTTTTAAGATCTTTCATTATGTATGTGCTTTCAATTAATGCGAAAAGAAGAAGAGATAGAGAAGTGCAAAGGTTGTTGACTGATATCGAGATGGAAAAGAGACTGAGAATGCTGGGAGAATCGGATTTAGTTTGTTTGTAGACTTAATAATCCTGTTAAGGACACCCTAGTTAATTCATCCAAGTACATAACGAGAAGTGCAAAGTTTTTGACTGTCTGAGAAGAAAAAGAGAGAATTTGATGGGAGAATTTGATTAACTATATATTAATATATATATTTCTGTATTTCCGTTCATTTATAGTAAATTTCTACTACTTGTATAACTTGCAGTTGATATACGTTTTGAAGTTAGTTTGAAATAGTTTTGGTAATAATTTCAGAATAAATGGCATGCTTAGTTTGAGATAAAGTCATAAATTGCATTACAGTTAATAACAAATTAACCTAAGGAGTGAAAAGAGAGATCTTCAGCTGTTCGATGGGGATTGCAAGGGGTATTTCTAACAGATCTTAAGAGTTCTTAACCGAATCAAGTTCAAAAATAAAGATTTCTAAGTTGCGACAACTTTGCTGCTCCCCCTTGCTGCATCTTCTCTTCTCCTGCCCACTGCCAGCCTTTTTTTTTTTTTGCTACTTTCTCCCTCTTTCTTCTTCCTGCCTTCCCTCCTCCTTCTTTTTTTCTTTTCTTCATCCTTTCTTCTGCTCATCTTCTCCCTATGCTTCCATCTCTTTCCCAAATACAATGCTACAATTGTACTTGCTATATAATCTCACTTTGATTGTGTCGCTGTGTGTCATTTTGTGTGTGTGTGTTGGTGTGTGTGTGAGGGTGTTGGCTGTTGTTCGTGTGTTATCGCTTTGGTAATAAGCTCGCTTAAGCCAGCCCAGCCACACGAAGCCAGGATCTGCGGCTGACACGAAAAGCTTTTTGTCCAGATTGGCCCAGGCACTTCAGCCAATGTTTCAGTGGGACGGGGACAAAGAAGCCTGAGGGGTGTGGGGTTGAGGGGGTCACAACGGGGGTCGACAACGAGTGTTGTGGTTGTTGTTGTTGTTGCTTCTGTTGTTGTTCTTTGTGGCTTGCGGTTAAAGCGTTGCATGCGGCAATCTCTCTTTGCATAGTGTCGAGAAATGCCAATGCCCCAATGCACGCACACACAAAGGCTATGCGCGTCTGTATCTGTATCTGTGTGCGTGTGTGTGTCCGTGTGTGTGTCCGTGTGCATGCATAAGCTCGCCATGAGTGCATGAGCACACTCATGAGTACATAACTCATTTAGAAAACGCGCTGCGAGAAGTAACCACTTTGTGCTTTAGTTTTTGTTTGTTGTGCGTGTGTGTGTGCGAGGCTGCATGTGTGTGTGCGAGGCTGCGTGTGTGTGCGAGGGTGTGTGTAAGTACTTCTTATGGCTGTTCGTGGTACCCACTTTGATAGTTTGCGGCGCCTTGTTGCAATATTCGTTGTTGTTGCTGCTGTCGTTGTTGCTGCTGCTGCTGCTGCTGCTGCTGCTGTTGATGTTGCTGTTGCTGCTGCTGCTGTGTCACTTTGGCGTGGGCGCGCTTCAGTTAAAATCGGCAATACTTGGCACGCGGGTGTCACAAATGTTGCTGCTGTTGCTGTTGCTGCTGCTGATGCTGTTGCTGTTGCTGTTGCTGCTGTAGCTGCTGCTGCTCGTACATATCGCCATTGAAGCATGAGCATGTGTAAGCAGATATGCAAATGTTGAACATATATTTGAGATAATATTGCTAGCGTTGTTGCTGCCGTGGCAAATATTGCTGCCGTGTAAGATGTTGCTGCCGTTGCTGCCGTAGTTGCTGCCGTAGTTGCTGCTGCTGCCGCTGCTGTTTGCACACTTGCTTGGGCCGCATTTGGGCTGAAACGCTTTGCACTTATGATTGACAACAAGAAAAAAAATCAGTGTGATATATATATGCTATATATATACCGTATACCGTATACCGTATACCATATATGTATATCGGTTAGATCGAATTGCAACGCGACGCGCGGCGGCGGCAGCGACGTTTGATTATTTTGGATTTGATTTGCTTCTCTTTTATTTGTTTTTGTCTATTTTTACGGAGTGTGTGTGTGTGTTGTCATCACGTTTGTTTGTGTGTGTGTGTGTGTGTTGATGCAGTTCTTCTTCTCAGCTCTTCTTCTTGCTCTTCTAGCGCTTCTTCTCCACCTCTGCCTCCTTCT